>JAQIVZ010000985.1:0-43505 GCA_034700945.1 Arrhopalites spinosus | reverse complement strand
AAATATATAGCCATTTTTATTTGTACCGTTCCTGTAAATCTTCTCTCTCTCTAAAGTCAATAATACACAAGATTGTTCATTGAACAATTGAACAAATAATTTTTACAAAGATAAAACAAGTCTAGCAAGGAAATGGCAAGGTGTGGGTTTTTTCTTCTTTGTGACACTACCTTCATTTTTTTATTATTGGTTTTTATTTTAAAAAATACCAATATATAGGGATACAGGTAAAATAATTGAGAGTGCTTGAATAATACATAAAATTGTGAACTACTCGCTCTGCGGTTTTCACGTTATGCAAATTATCCCTTTTGAAATGTTTCAGTATAGACGAAAAAAAACAAATCACTCTTTGTATATTATATATAACAGAATATTATGACAAGAAAAATATTACAAGACAGGAAAAGAAAATCTTTGGCAGTTTGTATTTAACTGAGAGAGAGAGAGACAAGAAAAGAAAAAATAAAGATAGAAATTTTAAAAAGAATAAAGAGTCCTGACAGGAAGTTTACACCTCCTTGAGTGTATGGATTCAAGAGATGGGGGAGGGGGGTAAGAAGTTATACAAACAAAAAATAATTCTTTTTGAAAATGAAAGTGAGTTCATTATATCATGCAGAATCATGTGTCATGAGGAGGGGGATGGTGAACAACTGTTGACGCTTGTCATTCAACTTTACATGTGATTGTTGACCACTCTTTTCTACATTACATACATGCGTATACATAACCACAAACCCCTTTTTGTACAGTCAATTAAACTTTATTTCATTTATTTAGACACTTTGTATTCCACTGTTGTCAGTTTGTGATTTGAATTCTGTCAAAAAACATTTAAACATTTTTCTCAGAAAGAATCATGGCTCAACATTATTTTAAAATTAAATTTGTGTTTCAACTTCTACCCCTACTTTTATTATTGTGCTCTCTCTCTCTACTTTTCCAGGTTAGTTTTTTTTAAATTAATTAAATTAAATTTTAAATTCTTGTTTTATTAATTTAATTAAAAAAATTTTGTGTGTGTTGTGTGTATAAATATGAATTAATTAATTATTTTAGCCCATTAATTGTTCAATGGAAGCTGAAGATCGTCGTTCAGACTACAGTAAAGGAGATTTTGAATCGTTGAGTAATGCTGTGTATGATGTGTCAGCCTCAAGATATAATCGTGCCATTCATTCTGGAGGACAAAATGTTAATGGAGTTAATGGACCCCCAAAATTTCCCAAGCCAAAGAGACTCACAATTAAAGTTGAAGATTCAACATCTTCATTCATGCAATGTGGAGGATTTTCAAGTGGCAATACGGGGACTTGTTGTTCTGCTTGTTTTCAACTTAATTATCATCGAGGTTGTTATTGTCGATCTTGGGATTGTTTGTGCTTCGATTCTTAAAATAACCCCCCCCCCCTCTCGAAATATTCTTTTTGTATTAATTACCTTGCTGTATTAAGTTTTATTATTATTATTTTCTTGTTATTTCTTTTATTTAACAATTTTTTTACAATACAAAGTTACAATACAAAATAGTTGTTGTAACTGAATATTTTATGAGAATAAATACAAAGATTCTATTTATATCTCAAAAAATTTTCGATGAAAATGTTTCGCATGATTTTTCTTTTCAATGTCAGACGACGCATTATTTTCCATTATTTGTGTTTCACAGCATGCAAAATTTATTTAAGGGAGAGATTCCATCAAAAAATCGGACAACAAAGGAACCCGGCGAATAAAAAAATAACTGGGTCATTGGCAAATTTGATAGATTACTTTGGGAATCGCCGCCACGCCTTACAAGTAAAAGTTTAATAGAGAAAAACCAACACAAAAATTATTGATTGGACTATAGTCAACATTTGCATTTCCTGAGAATATACCACTCTTACTTGTTATAAAATAACGATAAGCCCCCAAAACTTTCTTTGTACATGAGATTTAACATTGAACATTTTAATGAAGCCTCTCTCTCTCTTTCCTTTGCATGTCCAATGCCAATGCGTATTATATACATAGGTGAGTCTTTCCTTAATATTTCGTGTTGTTCGGTTGAGGTTGATTTAATGAACCTCTCATGTTATTCATGCATTGCCCAAAATTCTATACAAAAGTGAGTCTCAAACAACCCAAAATAAAAGTGGCCCGACATTGCCTCAAATGCAAAGAAAAAAAAATTGTGTGCATTATTGATTCCATTTCTGATTTTCCCCTTGAAATTTTCTTGTATGAATTTTCTTGACTTTTAAATTAAAATGAGACAAAGTCCATTTTTAAATTATTTAATCACCACCTGTCCACCATTTAATTAGTAAAAATGTAACTAACGTAGCATCAGCATTGTACATGTAAAATTGACATAAATTCTGCGAGTGTCATTGGCTCTAAAAAAAGAAAATTAGGTAATAAAAACTTGAACAATTATATTTTATTCATTTGTCAACTGGAGCAAATAACTTTTAACCATTAAAGTTACATACATTGGGGTTACTAACCGATTATCATGGAGGGTTTACTTTCATGTCTGTAAAATATTTAAGAAAACAAAAATTTACTGTTTTTATACATCCAAAAAAAGAGGTCACTTTTTTACAGATATGTCACTGATATATTTTTCTGCATTCCCTAAGGAAAAGTAAATAAAAGAGTTGAACTAAATAAAAAAAAAGTTTTTTAGTTTGCGTTTCTATTACTCTCCAATTTTGTAAGGGGGATAAATACTTGGCAATAGTAGAGAGTGGAGTGGAACTACATGTAGAAAATGCATGGAATTTGACTAAAAGGTGATTGTACACAATATCTTAAATAAACTATGAGTCTGTGTGTGTGTTGATTAGGAACAAGTTTGCATAGTCTAAAGAGAGAGTGTACTCCCCATGTTTTGCGGAGCGCGGGTTGAAACTTAAATGTCAACGCTGATCGATCGGGGAAAGGAGAAAGGAGAGAGAAAATGCAAGGAAAAGTATATGGGATATAACGTGTGTAGGGAAAGTCACGGGGTTTTCTCCGTCAAAATTGTCTAAGAAAGAAATATTAGGGCACTTTCTCCCCGATTATACAGCATCATGCACAGTGGCTAGTCTCACTAGAATACTTGTTCTCCTTTTATTTCAACATTTATTATTATCCTTCCATTCTCATACATATACTCCTCGAGACAAGAGTTGTAGGAGAAAATAATAATAATCCTAATTTCATAGTGGATCAATACTCCACTCTTTTTATCCTGTACTAGTGGTCATCCCCTCAAGAGAAACCAAAGAATTGTGTAGGATGGGTCCATTCAGTATACAAAAATTTATTAATTATTTCCATCCCCCATTGTGACAAATTACTCAAGGTCAATCCTTCACTTCTTGTCAAAAATTTATTCTAATACTTCAGTCTTTAAAAACTGTACCTGTACCTGAGAAAAGACTCTAGTATTATATCCAAATTCCAAATTTAATAAAAAAATTAACATTTAAAATAATTTTTAATGTGAAGTGTGTGTCAATTTAAAGGTGACAATTTAATTCCTTCCTTGATTCTCAAATGTTTGTGTATTTTTTTTGAAGCCAATTTACAGAATCAAAAAAATGTGATAAATTCTCCTCTCTGTGTTTTTGTGTGATTGAATTCTTTGTTTCTTTTCTGCCAAAAAAATAGGTTGTGAATTTTTTGGAATGAAATTTAGTCATGTCCATACGGTGGGAAAAGAAATGAAATAATTTCAAAATGTGGTGGATAACTATGAAATATTTTAATAGTACAGTTAGATTTAGTCAATTTGACTTCCTTAAATTAATTATGCATTTTAATGTGTATTTGTCATTCTGTCTCTTCTTTCTCCTCCAAATTCCCAAGACTGCCTTTGCAAAAGGTAAGATTAATAATTTAATTTTTATTTAAAATAAAAGAGGATTTAATTAATAATATTTAATTTTTAATTGTTTACAGACATAACAACGAACGATCAAATGTGTCCAGATCCAATATTAAATGGGAATCGAGAGGAGAGAATGATTTTTATAAATCACAATCTTCGAGTAGTTTCAATGCCAGTTGGAGACATTGTCAAATCTCGTGAGGGTCTTCAAGAAGACATTCCTTGTAGTTTCATAGACACCACCAACATGGGACGAAGTGGACTCCTTAAAGTAGAAATTAGAGCAGCACAATTTAGCTTCCAAGAATGGAATTATACAGATTCCATGGCTGATTGTCGATCCTTTGTTAAGGTCTCTCATTTAAAATTTTAAAATTATTTTAATTCGTTAAATTTTAAAAAAAAAATGTTTTTATTTTATACAGTTTCGAATGAATGGCGAAAAGTCAGTGGCGAATGCAACTCAAATCTGTAGAATGTACAAAATATTTAGCTCAGAGAATGGACTTGAAAATGCGACGAGTCCACCCTCACTTTGGTTGAATCCAAGTAATAAACTTGGATTAAGTCGTAAGTTGTAAATTAAATGAACATTAATTTATCAAATGACAATTATTAATTTAATTAATTTCCAAAATTGAATTTTTAGTACCTCCTCCTACAGACAGCAAAGCCAATGATACGGCTACTAATCGTCCTTTGTACCTTCAAATTGTATACAAAATCCATTATTGTAAGTCTTCATCTAATTTCCAAAAATTAAAAAATTAAATAATTAATTAAAAATTAAATTTAAAATTAGCAATTTCTGCGTGTGTCATCAATGTGCAACAATACGCGATAAATCCACAGTCCAAGGAACTTCAGTCGAAGGAATGTGATGGATCAAATATGAAACATCAATTGTGTGGTTCATACAGTTGTGCAGATCAACATAAAATATTAAAGAAACTTGGTTTCCTGCCCTATGACGTTGTGGTGGACATTGACAATTTACTCGGTCGATATCTCAACGATAAGAATAATTTAAAGAAATGGGACTTTGAATTAATGAAAAATTATGACATTGAGAGAAGGGACGGGGATTATTATTTCAAGCCAAAGAGGAATTATCATGCAGCTCTCTTTAGTGGCATGACACGTGCCATTTCATTCCTTTTTGTCCTCTCCATTCTCATCAGTTGCATATCCTACCAGTTAAGACCTTACTTGCGTCCCAGGTGAGTCATAAAAAAAATTTCAATCTTTTGGTAATTCAAAAAAATTATTATTCATAAAAATAATCTTTATTAATCTAGTTCGTCATTTGACAACGATTTTCCACATGAAAGTCATCGACGATGTTACCGAAGACCAAATTCCCATCCAATTTTACCATGTAGTCGGCCAACCTCCAGTGACGTGGGTCCTTTGGATCACCCAGCTTCTGGTGTTGTTAATAATAATGGTAGTAGTGTCAGAGTTCATCGACCACGACGTTATTTTCATCATCGGAGTGTAGGAGCAGCTCCCTCAAATGATTTGCCTTTATTTCAAAATCAAGTCGAGCAACCTCCCTCATATGAAATGTTGGATGTTCCTCCTCCGTCTTATACTGAAACTATGAATCGTACTCCTGAGACCCCACAAATTATTTTAGACTCCAACACAACTAATAATAATCCCAATAACAATTCCACCAACAAGTAGATTCATTTTGTCTAGTTTTTTTTAAAAAATAATGTCTTCCTTATTCTGTCTCCTTTACAATCTTCCTGACTTTTAATGTAGAGATATTTCATTGTTAATGTCTTTTTTGATTTCGCAAAATTAAAATGTTATAATCTTCAAAATAAAAGCAAACGCTTAAAATATTTTAAATTTTTAAACACTTGAACCACTCAATCAATATTGTGAGCTAAATTATTGTAGAGATGTGAAAATAAAAAGTCAATAATTTAATTGTGATCTTGTGTAGGAGGATGAATATTTTTCTTGAATAATCTTCTATACGCTTTTAACTTTTAAAATGCTATTTAAAAAATACTCTCCAATTCCCTACAAATTGTATAGTCAAAATTTATTTCCTCCCTTCCTCTTTAAATATTTTACCTGTGATATGAATTAAAATATTATATGACTTGTTTTAAAATTATGTTTTTAAAAATTGCATCATGTATCTATATGTAAAATTTGTTTATTTTATGATTGCAAAGGAATAAATAAAATCAAGCGAATGAGTCAAAGTTAATCAAAACGAGAAACATTTATTTAGTAGAGAAAGTGCTTCTCCAAAGAGAGAGAGAGAGAGAGAGAGAGAGAGAAAGGTTCAGGGAGGAGGAGAAAGTCTGGAGGCAGGTTTTAGGAGATGCAGGAGAAAGCCGGACAATTTCAATTTAGTGAAAGTAATAACCATAAATTTGAAGGTTTTACATCGATTCCATCTCACTGGAAGACTCACAACTGATCCATAGAATTTAGGTCATGCATTTTTTTCCTCTTATTGTGTATAATCATAAAAAGAAAATTTTCAACATATCCTCTCTCAATTCTTTTCACTACAAAATATAAGAAAAACAATTTACTCTAGGTGTCTTCTCCCATTGGCTCATGACACCCAAAAAAGAGAGAGAAAAACTGTGTTTACATTTTATAGAAAATAATTAAATTTTTATCTTTCTAAATTATTTGAAAAAAATGAGCACAATGAGTCAAGTGTCGAATTCAACGGGATTAAGAAATAAACTTCCATGTCAATATTTTCTATTAAAAATTATTGGACTCTTCTTCTTAATTTCGTTTCTTCCTTCAAATTGTTCTGGAACATACAGAGAACGTAAGTTGAAATTTAAAATTGAATTTTTAACACAAAATTGAAATAATTGTTAATTATTTTAACAGATTTTGTACACAGTGAGAAAATTTGTCCAAATCCATTGCACTCGAATGCAGACACATTTCCCAGAAAAACGCTATTAGTAAATTTACCCAAAACATTGTCATTATTTGGGACTCATGTAAATGATTTCCCCTGTAATTTTGCCTCTTCAAATGGAGGAAATATTGCCAAAAAGAAAGTTATTGTTCGTGCAATTCATCCAAGTACAGCCGCATTTGATTTTTCAACGGCTGAAACTTGTGATTATTTCATCAAGGTGAGTCAACTCCCCCTCCCTGTTAATTACACTGACAAATAATTTGATTATTGATTATTTTTGGATAGTTCAAAAGAGGGGACACAGGGCACAAAGTGTCGGTAGAAGATTCAAGGAAAGAGGAAGTAATTTGTCGAGTTTGGAAACAACAACATGCCCTCCATCAAGGTTCCTTCTTTCATCCAATGATGTGGAATAGTCCAAACAGTAAAATGACTCTCTCATTTTCTACTTATAATTGGGAATATCGATTGGAAAATAATGACACCATTTTATACAAACCAGTTTACCTACAAATGGTATTCTTGGTTTATGGAGGTAAACAAAGTTAACTTACTATATTTATAAAAATAAGTAAAATGGTTAATTAAATAAAAACAAGTTGTTCCTTTTTGACAACAGATAATGAAAATTACTGTTCGCTACGGGTTCAACAATATTTGATTGATCCAATGGAAAACATAAATACAAATTGTAGTTTTGCTACCATCACAAATTATCAACATTGTGGACAATATGAATGTTCAAAAGCTAAAAGTTTACTGTCCACCATGGGATTTCGTACTTATGAAATTGATGAGTTAGAATTGACTCGAAATCGTGGAGGAAAAAATTCAGATTTAAATTCCGACGACTTGTCAAATAATTCTGGAGATTCTTTTGAAGTCACTGAAGAGACAGAGAGGAGTGTGTCCACAATTGAACAGTATGATATTTTCAAGACGACGACGAGGACAATAACATTTTATAATAATTCCAATTCAATCATTAGTAATATTCATAGTTATGCTGTAGGGAGTATTATAATTATTCCTTTGATTGTTTTAATTGTGGCAATTATGGGCATCCGTTGTTACATTCTAAGATGTCACAATGGATTCCCTCATAGTCATTATGAGAGTCGTGAAAGTTTAATTGTGCCTTTGGACGCCATGATGAATACTCATGTCACTCTTCATGGGACTGTTGAGCTCGAAGGGGGTGGACTGTGTCGATCTTCATGGATAAGAAATAATTCCATGGACTATATTCAACCCATTGATCTTCGTAATATGCCTCTCTCCAATGCTCCGTCTTATGAAAAATTTGGTCCTCCAAGATACTCTGATGCTGTTGTCATTTAAATTTTAAATTTATTTCAAAAAAACCCCCTAGGCTAGTAATTTACAAAAAGTAAATGTGAGATTCTTACAAACCAAATAACTTTCAGAACGAGAGATAAAAATATATTATAACATGCAATATTACAATTAAATATTAATAGAAAACCATTGTCATCCTTGTCAATAGTATTTAAATATTAATTAATTTTTAATCAATCGCATTATTATTATCTAAATAAGACGTCAACGCCTCATTGTGTATTAATATACGAAAGTTAATTACATTTAACTGTAATAATATTTACAATGACGATTATTTAGTATTGAATCAAGAGTATTAATAATAATTGTTGTTGTTCAGGTACCAATTTTAGATTAATGTTATTTAATTAAGTAGTTAAAATCCTTTGTACATAATTTTCATGTCAAATGTCAACCCATGAGCAATACAATGCCAAAATAACTTTTTATTTTAAGTTTTAAAATTAATTCTTTTCCAAATAATGAAAAGATTTGAGATTTTACAAAACATTAATCTCAACATTAATTAATTTACCTATAGCATTAAATTGTACATTAAATTCATAATAGAAGCAATACAAATAAATTTAGAGTAAATTCCTAGTTATAAATAAATAATAGTTAAATATTTCTACATGTTACAAGGAAGAAATGGAGGACTTTTGTGCCAAAAAAAATGTACGATGACGAATATAATATTTAAGGCAAAAAAATGGACAATAATAAATCGTAAAAGCGTATTAAATCATTTTAAATTGCGTGTATGTATTAACAACCATTTTCACCTTTATCCTTGACCTTGACTTAGTGTGGACAATAATTAAAAATAATATTGAAAGCATTTTTGCACTTGACACTACTACTACACACATTAGTTTACTTTAATAGTCTTAGGATTTTGCACCCATAATTTTGATTTGAACAAAAAACTGATAGAATAAACATATGATGCATGTACTAGTATATAAACGAGGTAAAGAAACTAAAGAAAGTATTTTCATTTAATTGTCATAATTGTCAAAAGAAAATGAGCCAGCTCACGTTTTTAGAGAAAAGTATTCATAATGGAGTCAGTTGATTCTTTATTATTATTTCAAGAGTCTATCATTAATTATTTTGTCAATACATTTTCCATTCTTTGCTTTGTAATGGCTCTCTTGGATAATTATACAGTGAAATGAAGTTCCATCAAAAAAAAGTCTTTCACAACAAAGACTGTCACTGTCATACACGAAATTTCAACACTTTTTCTGGACAAGAGCAGTCAATATTTTTTCCCTACAGTGTTTCACTTGACTTTTATACTGTCAATGTCCATCATCATAGTATAAGTATAGCTGCCCCCATAAAAGTAGGAACTACTCAAATATTCCGAGTAGGATTTTGACTCTAACTGGCGTAAGAGACCAGTTTTTTGGGCTAAAATCGAACCCTAATCAATAAAATTTCTTATACTACCAATGTAACTGATAATTAAATACTACGACTCTCTTGTATAATGCGCACCTTCAAAGAACATTCTCCCAAAAATTTCTCTTCATGTTTCCCTTCTTCAGTTCAAATCAAAATTTTTGTGGTACGAATTTAACTATATTTTTGTCACAAAAAAATATTCACAAGTTGGTAAATATTTATAAGTTTGTAAAAAAACAGTTGTGTCCTGATTTGTTGACTTTAGTACTCAAACATTTAAAATTTACTATTTTTTTCACAAATAAAATTGAGTTTTACAGTAGTCCAGGTCACTAGCAGACAGGAAACAGGTCGTCGTTATGTAAGGTGATTGGGATGATTTTGTGCTGGAAAAAGTTGTGTACAATTTAAAAATAATTACAATGACGACTGTAGGACCATTAGATGAAAATTTACAGGTAAGTATTTATACTATTCAAATATTTATCCTGATTTCTGTACACTCAATTAATTGTAAGTCAACATTATACAATAAATTATTTTCCCAGTTTGTGAGTCATGTGGTATAATAAATAAATAAAATATGTTTTCTTTAATTTTATTTAATTTCCAGTTTAAGAGTACCACTAGTAGCTTCAAGGCGGACATGACCACGGAGGAAATTGCCAAGAATTTTATGGATAGTACAGTGACCCCTTCTATAGATCCTGGATTAAATGCTCAGAATGTGACAATGTCAATAGTTCAAAATCTAAGCTCAATCTCATCATCCCCAACATCTTATGATGATGTGGCCATGTCAGATACACCCTTTCAAAATTACTCTGAGCACCATGCTCTGCAAGAGAATGGAACCGAGTCTTATCAGTACTCAGTACCTGTGCCAGGGAATTCGGAAATAATGATAATAATTGCCATTGTCTTTGTCCTTCTCTACATAGCTGCCAAATACATTGGCTGTACTCTAAGTCATTGGCCAATTGTCTCAAAGTATGGTCACATTTTTAATTTAATTTATTTAAATTATATAATTAACTCCATTATTATTTTTTTATATGTAGATGCTTCAAACACAGAGGATCTGACCATTATTCAACTTCCGGCAATTCCGGTGGACATCATCTTGGGAACAGGTATGCAAAATAATAATTTAAAATGGCAATTAAATATTTGACGTCTGACCCCCTTAATATATTTGTACAATAGATATCGTCAAGAATATAGTCGAAGAGACGTTCACTATGCTGTGTACACACGACCTGGCACAGCCTTCCCAAGACCATTGTCAGCCTACCCGGGGAGTGGTGGGATGTCAGCTGGATTTCAGGATCCGGGCTTTAGTTATAATTCGAGCTTTAATATGAATGATGTGGATCATTGTAAAGTTGTTGTGAATGGGGACTCTGAGGATGCGGAACAACCCCCTACATATGACTCAATCGTACCATCTTACACAACAACTAATCGTTATACTTACTCGTCTACAAGATAATACTCAATATCATGTGCCTAAATGTTATAACAATTATATTTAAATTTTAATCACATAAAAGTCCCGAAACATGTACAAATCATGTAGCTGTGTCATATGCTATATATGAATGTTTATTGGCCTTTGTGTTAAAATGAATCATGTGATAATATTTACCTTGTCTCCATTCATATTGTTGTACAATATGCGGAATTTATTTTAGTTGTAAAATTGTTAATAAAATTAAATTGTTGTTCAAGATTTATTTCTGTTTACATAAAAACTGATTAGATTTCAATGGAATGGAGTCTGTCAATTGAAAAGTGCTTTTACTGCTACTGTACGTATATAATAGTATGAGTGTCATTAATAGGGGCTCATGCTACAAAAGCGTATGTCTGCAGCACAAATGTAATTTGGCTTGTCTCGAGAAATGAATCCAGTAAGATGAAGACGCCAAAAAAGGATGAGAATTTAATGCCTATTTACTACCCATCTCTACTCCCCACAAGCAGAGATACACAGTCACAGTTATGTATGGCAACGATTTGACGCAGTCGGAGAAATACCCGGGATTCGGATAGCAAAACAGAACCAACCCGCTAACCTTTGAAGCAGCCCATATAAATTTCGATTTTTTAATATCCTTTGTAGTATTTAGTAATGATTTTTTACTATTATGAGTATTCCTAATCCAAAATTTTTGTCTAAATTATTCCCTTAAAAATTAAAAATGGAGTCACGACGAAATAAAAATTATTCAGTGTACATAAAAATTTGGCAATGTTTCTTTTCCATTTTTATCTGTTTGAGTGTTAAAGTTTTACTATGTGATTCTGACAGTTCAACTTCATCTGTTGAACTACCCCTTGACCCTTCCTCTCCAAGTTCAGTTAGTCCCATTCAAAATTTAACTGCCAGTCCGAGCCTCGTGAAAACTGAACGTTCTTCAACATTTGGTAAAATACTCAACTTAATTTATTTTAACAGTAATAAAATTGACATTTTAATTTCTAAATTGTTAAAATTTATAGAGAGTCTTCAAAATGATCAACTTTGCCCTGACTTCACCACAGAGACGTCTCCAGAAAATGACATTTTGGCAGGAAAGTATCCTAGTCGTACAATTATTGTAAATCTTCCAAAAAAACGAAGTCATGACATCCCATGTAATTTTAAAGTGAAGGGGAGTAATAATAAAATGACTACAAATGTTGGAGTCAGAGGAATTCATTTGAGTAGCTCACCATGGGCATGGGATTATTCTGATACGTGTACTTCATTCATTAAGGTAATTTAAGAGTAATAAATTAAATGATTGGAAATTATTTAAATATTTAATTTTTTTGAAAATAGTTCCGTATCACTGATCCGCCAGTAGTGTACACAGAGAACGAACCAAAAGAGCCTGAAATAATTTGTCGAATTTGGAAACTTTCAAAGAGCCTTGAACAGCCAAAATTAATCCATCCAATAATATGGAATTATCCAACACGAAAAATTGGCATATCTTTTCCATCAACAGGAGATGTGTCAAATTTTAATTTATCCAATGTCATTTCATGGATTTATTTAAATTCAGCAAAAGGAAATCATCCAGAAAAACTTTTTTTGGCTGATCAAAAATACCTCCAAATTGTTTTCACTGTCTCTTCAGGTAAACCAAAATACAATTAAATGTACAAAAAAAACTAAATTAAAATGATAATATTAATTTCTTAATTTAAATAGGGCAAACATGCTCAATAAGAGTGCAACAATATTTACTAGACCAAAACCGAGAAGGTTGTAACAGTACAGTGATCCCTGCAAAGTATAAATTTTGTGGTTTTTATCGTTGCTCTGATCATGTTCATTTGATGGTAATATTCAATTGAAATATTTAATTACGAAAATTATATCAAAAATATTTTTTTTATATATTTTAATTTATTCTTATTTTACCAGAGTCAATTGGGATCTTGGACTTACATTAATTGGGGAATGAACCACGAATTTGAAGAACCAAGGGACAGTGTACTTCGATCACATTTAAGTGACTCGGGTTATTTTCGACGACGACGAACTTACTGGCTTACAGCAATTATTCGGAGCTCAATTATACCAGTTTTATTCTTTGGCATGGTCTTCCTTGGCTACAAATTCTTTTGTGTTCTATATCCAAAGTAATTTATAATAATACATTTAATTAATTCATGTTTAAAATTAACACAAATTAAATTAAATTTTTTTTTCAGCTATCCAGTAGTGTTACCAGAAAGAAGAGCCAGAAATCAGGCAGCCAGTGCTATAAGAGCCTTCAATGATGTTCCAATTGATGCTTCAAATCTTCGAGATAGTCTCGCTCCTCGTCGGGGATACACACGAAATTTGACCGTGTCAACATCTCCTGACTCTAGAAGTAATTGTCATCGTGACATTAGAATTGACCCACCCGTTTTTGAACCACCACCCCCTGAGTATGACTTCCCCCCAAGTTATTCTGAAGCCACCAAAGTATAAGAAATTTACATGAGGAATTAAATTTAATTAATTTAGCAAGTAGTTTATAGTGATTATATCCTGAGACATTAATTAATAAGTATTTAATTCGTATTCTAAATAAGTCTTGATGATGTGCATGATTAAAAAACTGCCTTTTTCCATTATTCTTTCCAGCATCTACAATATGTCTGTGTACCATATTGTAAATTATTAATTTAATTAATTTTTTTAAATATTTCTTATTTACCACAATGTTGATTCATACAACATGAGCTTCCGTTGATTTTGTACACTATACAAAAAGATTCAATAACTTTTTTCAATTTAATTTAATTATGATCTCGCAGTTCTTCACTTTTTATTTTATTTATTTTTAATTGTGAAATCTTTTTAATTTAAATATCTTTGTCCATCGCAAAAATCGCAAAACTTCTTTACTATAAAGTATTGTTCATTAATTAATAAGAGACAAAATTTTTAAAATAAAAAACAATTTTGGGCACATTTTTCTGCCTATGAAATTACAAAGAGACGTAGTTTTAAATTACATTTAAAAATAGTTTTTTCTTTATAATTTGTGTAAATTATTTCAAGAGTATTTATAGCATCTCTGCTAATTTTAGCATTTCATTTTAGGTGTTGAACGCAATTTTAATTAACTTATTAGTGGCATAAATGATTTTTTTTTGGTTGGTTTTCAATTTGGCTATTTAAGATCCATATTTTGGTCGTCATTCGTCAGTCAAACTCGACTGGTTGCGTGTTGGTGCATAAAAATTGAATAAATCATATGGGAGGTGAGAGGAGAGGAAAAAAAAAGAATCTCATGTTTATTATTTTATTATCTCATGTATCTCATTATAAAAAATGTTCATTACATTGGTTTTTTTACCTCCAAGTATTTTAACCTTAGTCTGACATGTGATTTTGTTTTTTTCTGGTGTCATTAAATTTTCAATCCTACATAATTTTTTTTGTATAATTTATTCCTTTAATATTTACCAAGTTTTAACTTAAAATTAATGCAATTGGTTGCCTTCATTATAATACAATTTCAGTGAAATCCCACATCTTTGTATCTCATCTCGGTGTATTTTTTGAAACATTTTTAACTTTTGTTCTTCTTTGTGTCTTCAATTGAGTAAGGAGCTGTGGAGAATGTGAGAGAATTTATTTTTAATTTTGTTATTTACAAAATGAATTCAAGTGAAGATTATTTAAAGTCACAGTCAACTGACGAGACAGTACTAAAAACTTCAGTGCCTTCCAGTTACATTGCAATTTTACTTGGATCCCTCCCGATTCTCTTTTTATTTTTGATAATTCTCGCGTGGAAAATATTTACTACATTTTTTTCAAAGTAAGGTTAATTTTTTAAAATTTTAATTTATTTTTAAAATCAATTTAATTTAAAATTATTTTTTATAGAGCTCATCATCAAAGACAAAAGAGATACAGTACAGACTCAAGTTTTGGAAGTACGATGACAATGTATTCAGTCATTGAATGTTCATCACCAAAAATTCAAGTACATCCGCACATCCATACTCATCAATCTTGACTCAACAATTTTAATTTAACTTCAATTTAAACTATATTCATTTTATTACTGCAGTCTTTTTTTAAAAATGTACTAAAAAATAAATCACGTTTTTGATTTTTTTTTCCAGTCTTATTTAGTAAAGTATTTCATTTTATTTACCTAACCGACTTTATTATTATTTATAAATCAAGGCTAAAACAAAGTAGGATCATTTTAATGGTGTATTTTAGTTAAATTCTAGTTACAAAGAAGTAGAATGGAAATTAGCATTGAAAAAAATAGCTTTTTTTTTGTTTTGTGGCGTCCTTCCTTCATTTGTGAAAACTTGTTCTAGATTTATTATCGTGCCACACGCTTTTTCTCTTGAAATATTCATTTACATAGAAAAATGTCTTAATTTAATTAGAATTACAGAATGAGATGAGAAAAATGGAGATTCCGTTATTTCCTCCAATTGTTATTTGAACTGTTAACCTCTACGTAATTCAACGAGTTTTCAGTTGAGTGGCCATTCTTATGTAAACTGTTGTTCCTCTTCTTTACACTGTAACATAATATTTTAATTTAAATTAAAACTGCATTTAATTTTCAAACAATTAAATTAATCCCAATCTCAAAAATCATTTAAACACATTGACATTGACAAGAGTGTTAGACAAACATTGCTGAATCATTCTGAATTTTGCACTTGTCTTTTTATTTTTAAAAAAACTTTAACTCTCTCTTTAATCTTCCAGACAGAGACGTGAGGTCAAAGCTAGAGAGGGATTCATCATATTGGAATTTTAATGAATTAATTTTTATGACTTTTAAACTTTTAAAAGATAAAAATAAAGATTTATGATGACACTTTTAAAATTTTTAAGGGAACTGAATTCTCCCATTCTAATTTTTATTTGTACATTTAATTTGTATGACCTTTAAGTCAAAATGAGTAAAGTTAACAAAAATATGATTTAAAATATTATAATAATGTACAAAAAATACGCTCCCATCCCACAAATTTAAAGATAGAACAATAAAGGAGGTCAATAAGTACATATGTAATATGTACATTGAGACATGTATGGAATAATGAAGCTTAAATAATGTTAATTATTTATTGTAACTATAAACTCATGTTCTTCCTGTTGATTGTCTATATCTTATTATTATTACTCTATTGTTTTTCGTCTTGTTTAAATTGAAAATAGAAAAAAAAGAGGAGAAGTATAAATTGTATCCTTTAATTTGGAACGAATTATAATAATTCTTGACTACAACAATACTCCATCCACATCCACACTTATGACAGAGAGGGTCATTTGATCATTTCCTTTTGGAGGAGGAGACGTAAGAAAAAAAAGTAGGTTTCCTCCAACTTCTCAAAGGGTCAATAGCACGAAACATTGTAAAATGTGTGTGATGGATGAGCTAAAGCTCGTGTTATTTTTGTATTATGAATTTCAGGTAAATTTCCTACAGGTTAAAAATTTGTCATTTTTCTCAGAGAAAATATTTCAAGGGGGTAAGTTGAGTAACTTTTGTCTAGAGTCTAGGCACAATTTCAAGAAGAAAAACAATTTGTCCTGACTGCCTCAAGTCTTGTTAAAATGTGCTTGTAACCTGAGGGGTTCCATGGTTAAAAATTGAATGTGTACCTTGTAGAAAGTAATACACATGAAACGTATCACACAATTTCCCTTGACAAAGCTCCTTTTTGGCCTCTGCCTCTGTACACACTACACCTTTTACCTTGAATGGGGGCAAGGTCACTTTAAGCTCTACGCTTTGTTCTCATCACAAAATTTTAACTTGATGTTCAGTGAGGGGTAGAGAATTGTAGAAATTTCCTCAAAAAGCCTCTTTTCCACATTGAAACCAACTGGACTGTCCGTTTTTACCTTTTTTTGGTACAAAATAATGTTATATAGGTTATATCATCAAGTAATTCACGGATATATTTTTCTTGTGGCTTTCCTATCCTCATTTCCAAGTAGTTCCGTCAACCCATTTTCCAAAACTTTGTATTTCATTTTACTCTGACAGGAACATGAGTCTCTCATACCTATTTACTATTTACACGTCAAATGCATTTCCTAGTTTTGAGAATGAGTCACTCTTGAAATTTATTTTTAATATTTTGAAACTATCAAATACCTACGAGTACATAACTACCATGGATTCATTCTTATTATTTGAAGCCATTTGAGAGACTGAAACTCATTTTCAGAATAAAAATAAATGAGCTGAGGGTTTTTAGTAATGATATCAATATCCGGTTGCATCTCACATTTAATGAGCTTGTCCTTAAAACTCAAGAGCTTCTAGCTTTGTGTTTTGTCTTGGAGACAAAATTTACCGTTGAAAAAGTGAGAGTCCATCTATTCCATGTACAAGAAAAAAGCCATTGGCATTTTTTTGCCTTGATGGACAAGCACACACACACAATTGTATTTCTTTGTGGTTTTAAAACTATTTTGTTTTGTTTTTATTTTCAAGGTATACAGAAAAAATGACGTCTTCCTTGACTTGGTGCATGGAACAGCCTAGTACAAAAATTAACTATTATTTTTGCTGGAATTTATTCAAGGACTATTTTATTGTTGTAGAAATGAAGAGGAAATAACTTATATCTGTACATATTATGTACAGATATAAACATATGAATATATGGGAGCATCTCATTTTCATTATTTTTACTAATTTATTTACATTATTAGTACACATACAAATTGAATGGAATACACTTTCTCTTATTGAAAAGAGGAGACATAGTAGAAAACTATTTAGTGTAGGTTTTTATTCTTGAACAGTCAGCTCTAGAGGAACGTGACAGGATATGCCAAATGTGAAATAAATATATTTTTTGTACATATATGGGGATAGTTCAATAGCCCGAGAATAATAGGATGGTCACAAAAATAAAAGTTTTTTTTAGTTGAGGGGAACTAAAACGGACATAGTCTTTTAAATATTGTAGTAAAAAAAAGGTTACACATTATGTATAACTGTATTGAAAATTATAAGGTTCTTCAAATTCAAGAATTATTACCGTTTTCCTCTTGTTTTTTTTTGAAAAAAAGCTTTTTGCCCTGTCTTGTTTAATACTTGAGGTGGAGTTCTCAAGTTTGAGCTTTGAACTCACCAAGAGAGAAAAAAAACAGTACAAAGGATAATAATAAACTGAACATTAGCACTTTTTCCAGAAGTCTCCATTTAATAATGTATGTACATACAAAAATGCTACTTGTAGTCATTGCCCAGTGTCACAAACCTCACAAATCTTAAAAACTCATTCCTGTCCATACAATAATAAAAAAATTATACAAAAGGTGTGTTGGCCTCTCGTCTCATTTACCTGTCGTTGTCGTATTCTCTTCATATATTTCTCTTTGGCTACTACTACAAAATTCAATTTTATACTTGTACTTGTACACATCAACTCAACTATGACTGAAGGGCCCCCTGGACTTATGAAATGATTAGCTGTTTTTTTTTATAAAAAAAGAAAAAAAAGTGTTTTTAAAGGTTTGTGGGCATGTCAAGTTTATATTGTCAAGTGTCAAGCTCCAGTGGAAAGAACAAGAGAGGAAATTTAACTGTAGTTACAGGGTCAGATAAATTATTATAGCATTGAGTTTATTATTTGACTTTTTGCAATCTAAACTTTTAATACCAGACGACGGCTTGCAGTTTCCATTAAATAAACGCGTTATCATCATTAGGTAAGAGAGAGAGAGAGCTGTTTAAATGTCATTAAGTTGAACGGGATATTTTTTGAATATATTATTTTAACTTTATATAAACCATCTTAAATTTTATACTTTATACATGTATAATTGTACAGTATAAAAAATTGAGTGATTTGATGACGCCATGGCTTTATTAGAGACTTTACTTTTGTAACATTTTCTTGTCTTGATGCATAATATATCTCAATCTTTAATCTCTTATTCCTCATGGTGGACATGTAAAAGTACTTTTATGCTATATAGACTATCATTCTCTGTGTGTATGAAGGATGAAGTTTATAAACTTTAAACTCTTAGTTTTTATATATAAAAAAAATTGTTTAAATGTAAAACACACACACACACATCTTCCTCCCCTTTACAGATGTATTAAAATTATACTTGTACTGAAGATGCGGTTAAATCACGTTAGTAGCTATAGAATGTCGTAAAGTATATAGTGTTTAATTATATATAATATTATATATTATAAACCATAGTCAAGTGTACCCTGTATGACTAGTGGCTTGAACGTTGTTAGTACCTTAGTCATGTAGTTAGAATGTAGGGAAGGGAGGGAACTCAAAGACATTTTCTAAATTTAATGTTTGTTCAGTATATTAATATTAAGCAAATAATTTGTGAAATATTACTCCCTAATTTTCTCTATAAATTTTGCAAATTTAAAAAAAAGACATCCCATCCATTTTTTTGAAATAAAATTACTATTAATGATAGAAGTACTGAATTAGAAAGTACCGAAAAGAACTGAATCTATTTGCTTTTTTTTGATAATTTTGACAGTTGTTGAAAAATTGTTTTCAAAATTGTAAAAAAATATTATTTAAATGAATTTTGGAGAAAGAGGGAAGAAAGTGGCATTGTAGCCCCGTTTGACCCTGAGAGTAACAGGATTTTTTGGCTGAGAGCTTATGGCTTAGCCAGTGCAATGAGTTGAGTTAGTGATTCAAAGGGATTTGAGTGAGCTGTGGTCTTTTGAGAGCGCCAAGTGGAAAAAATCAAAAAAATATGGCGAGATTAAAAAGAATTTGGTGTTTTCTTCCACTTCTTCAATTATTAAGTGTATTTTATGGAATTATTCAGATTACTAATGGAAACTATGTTGAACGTAAGTTGTGATTTTTTCAAGTTGCAAGTGTCTTGTGTCGGTTATTCTTTGTTTTTGTCAAGAAAGAAAAAACCCCTTTTTTGGTTTTAAAAATTTTGTGTTTGTGTTAAATATCCTGTGATGTATATTTTTGAAAATTTTATTTTTAGATGGCTTCAGGAAGCCAAAATTTATTCAAGATATTACAGAATACTATATTTTTTTGTGACCTTCGACAACAACTATATTAGACTATAAAAAAATTGACAAAGTGTTTTGTTTTTCAAGGTTCTCCTAGCTCGATTATTTTTATTATCACTTGGAGTGATCTGCTGTTGTTCTTTTATTTTTGTCATTTTAGTTGTTGTTGAGAATTGACACAGCAAAATATTTTAATTGCAAATTAAGGAAGAAATCTAAATACAAACACACAATAGTTGCCATTGTCATATAAAAAGTTATGCGTTATGCTATCATCATTACGCAAAAAAAATCTTTTGTTTTTTATACGTATGACTTGTGTATGCATTTTTGTGTTTGCCATTTATTTATTAATAATAATAATTTATTGATTGGATAAGTAAATTTATCGAGTTGTTAATCCTTGAACGGGGTATATAAATATAACTATCTCTTTAAATGTAAATGAAAATGAAAGAGATGTTATATTATTTTTTAATTCTGACACATGTATAAAATTTGATCGTCTCTTGTTTATTCCTTCTTCATTTTACAAGGACTCTGTCTCAAATTCTTTTTATGTACTGATGTGGAATTAATGTTGGCAAAAAAAGTAGTAGGCTATAAGCATTTCATAAATCCTTTGTAATGTCCTGTAATAATTATTTTTTGGACAGAGTAATCAGGAATATAGTTCATCCTTATTAATATTGAATGCTAGTTTTAATAATAATAGTTTATTATTTACTTTAGGGTACTTGTGCCATGTATTATTAGTATTACCCACCATGCACACGTATACTGTCAGTTGAAACGGGGTAATATCATTTTTTACGATCGAAACTTGAGTACATGTAATTTTACTACTCTTGTAGATTGTATTCCCATTTTTTTAAAACAAATTTTATGAGAGAGAGAGGGAGAGAATAAATAGAGTAAAAAAAGTGAAAATGATGTTTAGTATCCGGGAGGTGGAAATATATGGCATTGACATGGTACATAACTTGCATCTCATCTTCCTTTCATTCTAGTACAAGTACAGTGTCAAGATGAGAGCTGAGGATTGTTTGTAAAATATATATAGAGTACAGTTAGTCTAATAGATATAACAGAGAGATATTAAGTATGATGATTAAAGTACAAAAGTATAGTTAGTATAGTTGACGGGAGTTAAAGAGAAAGTTCATCTTCTTCTTTCTTGAAGAGGGAATAAACAGACCACGGGCCACCACAGTAGAGAAGAAGACGAGACATACTTAATCGACAGAGAGAAATTAGGTAGCATTGCCTTTGGCAAAAAGATTTTTAGCATGCTTAAAAAATTTCACGTGCAAACTGTGAATTTTTTTTGCAATGTTAATGCTGACAATGTAATTTTAAATGTACCATCCTCCTCATCGTTGTGTGTTCCTTTCATAACCAAACCCAAAAAAGACGTGTATATTTTCATCTACATATTATTATATGTATTTGCATGTAAATGTTTCACATGTTTTTCTTTATTGTTTGTTATTTTTACTGGAAGGGTAACAAGGGGGAGAGACAGCTTTTCTTATTAAAATAATAATGGAATGCAGTCGAGTTTCAAAATGTATTTGATGTACAAAAACAAAACAAGATGTAGGAAATATGTGTCAGTTTGGTCTTTTGATCGTTGAAACACTACTCAAACATAGTTTGGGTACATAAATGGAGAATAATATTCGTGTCAGTCGTCTGTTTTTAATTTTCACACCACTATTTAATGTAAATAGTACTGAATGCAGAAAGTAGAAATGTATACAAGGATGAGTCAAAAAATAGTGTTGACTGTGTGTGTGTGTACGAGAGTTCACATGAAATGAGCCGAGAAATTGCCAGAGAGTTTTGTAGCTCATTTTCTTGATGAACATGAAACACGTCTCTACACATTTATACACTAAATATTTACTTTTGTATCTTTTTATAGATACTAGATACATGTGTAGCTGTGTAGGTATCTATAGTCTTTTTTTGAAGGGGGGGAAACTGTTGGCTGATTATATAATTTCCTACTTTTATTTATTATACTATCTACTTGCCAAACAAATATATATATATAATTCCTATTTGAGATATTCATCCATCCGGCGAATATGTGGAAAGAAGAAGAATTTTCGATAGAGTATTGTTGATACTATTAGGTATATATGACTATTTGATGTATGCATCGACTTGAGTACTAGTCATGGGGTGTGTTTTTATTACCAAGCACGACAGACATTAATACATTTATTTCGTTTCCTGTGTGTACGGCAAAAACAGAGTCGTATATGTAGAATAGAGATTGACTACAATTTACAAGTTTTGAAGATGGTTTGTGAGCAAGAAAATATTATGCATGCATAACAGATTTTTATGCCATTTACAGATCATGTTCTTGTATATTTGTAGAACATCTATTCTGTTGATTCACTTTACTCTCTTCATCTCAACCATGTTGTCCTTTACTCTTGTCAATAGAAAAATGAATCTGAATGAACCTTTTTATCGTTTCTCTTTCTTTACGTATAATACTTTTTTTTTATTGTTTTCCACCCATAATATAAGCTTGTATAGTAAAGAAGTGAAGTCATATATGACTTTTCTATTTGTCCCAGAGTAGGAATGAAATGGAATTATTATTGGTGAAACTAAAAGTTTATGATATGATCAAATTGAATGAACGTGTTTATGTTTTTTTTAATTTTTTCCAGAATACTTAGAAAGTGTAGAAGTTTGTAGTGGAGCAAGTGGAGGGAGTGGAGCTTTTTCAGTTATAGCAGACTTTACAAAGAAGAAACTTCGTCTTGCAAATTTTCCAAACAATACTGTAGTAATCAAATTGACAAGGTATTTTTAATTTTTTTACATGACATTGTACATGACATTGTACATGACATTGTACATGACATTGTCATCTTTTTCATGAAACTATTATTCAGATGAAATGAAGAAATATTTTATGAAATAATTTACTAATCATTCATATTAAAATTTAATTTGTCATTTCATGTGGCTCACCTAAAAGATGGGACCAACTTTGGGTAAAAATCACAACATCTTTTATTTATAAGTGTGATTTCATGTATTTAATCAGATAAATAGAAACTATAACATTATTTAATGTTCTTTCATTACAGTCGGGTTTCTTCAATTTTCGTTGCCAATTCTCTGTGGTTGCACCAAAGCGTAAGTTTTTATAGTTTTGATGTGAATACAGATAGACTTTATTGAATAAAGTCTACATTAATTTTTATTTTTTACAAGTGACACAATTCTAGAGATAAAGGATTTTGTTTTGATTAAAATTTAAACAGGTCATGGAGTCATGATGACCATTGAATCAATGCATTTGCGGACAAAAGGATCCAAAACATGTGCAGACTTTATAAAAGTAAACTACTTTTACTAATAACACATGGCCCATTATTATGGATACATGTGAAGTTTACTTTTGTGATGGAAATTTAATTGTAAAATGGAATTATGAATTATTCATTTTTAGTTCAGAGGGGACACTGAGGAATGGACGCCGCAAATATGCGGAGATGCTGATATCAAAGATAGAACTGAAAGTCCAGAAACATTAATCGGTCCAAGATTTGTCTCAAGTTCAAAAAGAGGAGAAATTGACGTCATGTTTCATACATCTCAAAAGGATGATGGAGACAAAGAAATCTCTTTGTAAGTTTATTACAATAAAAGTGTAAACATGTACAAAAAAATATTATCATACATATTTTGACGAGTGCGAGTGTTCTAGTTTACTTTCTGTTCTATTTCACATTTGATCAATTTAAAAATTATCTTTGAGCTTTTCTTAAATCGTTTACATTAACACTTTCCCAGACTTTTACAAAGTAGATAATATGAATTATGCATACTGATTCCATTTTTATTTGTATAGGTCTATTGTGTTCACCGCCTTTCAAGGTAATTTTTTCTTAAAATTGTTTTTAACATCAATAAATATGGTTAATGGCATTAACAATGAAACACATTTATAACCGCATTAATTTATATGATTGTGGTTTGTTTTACTCTCTCTCTCTCTCTTTAAGATTGTTCGAAAGTTTCTTCCGACGATGATATGAGACAGTGTTCATCCGCTCGTAAAATGTCATGCATTCCAAAAGCTCTTTTTTGTGACAAGAGGATAAATTGTGGATTTGAAAATAGCTTTGGGGCGGATGAGTCAGCTGATGAGTGCTCGGCGACCGCTGACCCTGAAATTAAGAGGTCCATGTCAATTTTTGTCTTTGCTGTGACTGCAGTCTCAACTCTTGTCGTCGTCATCATGTGTACACTGATTGCATGCTGTTGCATTAGAAAATTTCAAAAACCACCTCGAAATAATAATTTACAGCAAAATCACATCGATATGGAATTTAATTTAGATAATTCTGGGTACTTTGACCATCTTTAATTTTAAATTAATTTTATTAAATATGTATTCACTTAATAAATCAATTTTTTTGCCTTAGGCTTCCAAGCGCACCTCCACTGACGCTTGACAGAAACGCTTTACACACGCCAAGTACAACAAAGTCAGAATCTGATCTTCCACCTCCTTACGCTGTACTTTTTCCAGATCGTTCAGAAGTTACTCAACCAGTTCAAAAGAAAAAATAATCTCAAAAAAGTGCATTACATATAAACTTACCTACATCGCTACCGCAAAAATTGTGTTTAATAACAAGTGTATAATATTAGGTGCGAGAGCGATAAAACGATACTAATTATATATTTGACATATATGAAAAGAAAAACTCGGAAGTCAAAAATGCGTACCATCCAGTGACAGTGTTTTTTTGGAGTTCAATTTGATGTCAGTTTTTATCTCTACATTTTATTCGTTCATCATGATTTACATCAAGTCTTCTGTTTGCAATTTGTGCAGCATCAACGTCTTTTTTCTTCGTTGTGTATCTACCATTTAAGTCTGATATCTGATAATCCTTTTTAAATATTTTGTAAATCCTTTTTTTAAATGTTTTATTTAATCTCGTGGTAAAATGTTATCAATTTTCGTATACAACAAAGTCATTTTGACCACATTTTTTAAATCAATTTTTATTCATTTTTTTTGCTTATAAGCTCAATGTTGGAGCCTGAAACTAGTAAGAGATGAATTGTGACCATACATGCCTAAAGGCATTGCCTTGTGTACATTTACTGATGTACGTATGTCACAATAATTTTTATTAGTAAAAAAAAAGGAAAATATATATTTAAGAAGATTTCTATATTAAATATATATTTTTAATGTTTTTAAAGAGAGAAGAAAATGATTGTATAAAAAAATTTACAAACTGTTACTAAAGCCATGTAATTGTTCACCAAGTTTTGAACAGAACTGTTGCTATTTGTTATAGTATGTACATGATATACTATATATAGATAAACTAATAATATAGAAATAATTTATCAAAACAATATACTTGTAGATTTTTCTATTTCGACATGTAAAATGTACAATTTTTAAGGAAAAAAAAGAAAGAAAGAGAGATTAATATTAAATTGTGTTGCTAAGCAAGTTAATGAAAGGTACAAATCCAGTAAAGTTTTGATGAGAATGAATATATTTCTACTATATTTCTACTACACTTTTTCGCTGTGTGGGAATCGCAAACGTCTTTTTTCCTCCTGTTTTACCAATTTTCTATTTGTCTTGAAATGAGTTAATTCAGGGTTTATTTATTTAGAATAGTTAATTAATTAATTTAATTTATACCCTTAAGTTGTAGTAGATTTTGAAAGGAATTGTTTTTTTTGACTTGTGTGTATATGTAACTGAAATAATAATAGTGTGTGATACATTTTCTCAAAAATGGTAGGTCTTTTTTTCCCTCGATATTACTTAAATATACTTGAAGAAATGATGAAGTATATATTTGTGTCTAATGTTCAAAATGTGACTTGATTGATTTTTTTGATTTGAAAATTCTTTTTGGCTTTTGTTTCTCAAAAAAAAAATCTCTCCCCGGTGATACACACACTCACAGACTGGCATTGTCTATGAAATATTTAACTGTAAATAGCGTTCCTTCACGCTCTACTCAAGACTGAAAAATCTGAAATTTAAATCAACATCCAGTTAATTTAAATTGTACACACCTTAAATCAAGGCCTTCCTGCAGAAACTCGATTTGACATAAAAATTACTATTATACAATTTATATTTAATCTAAATCTCTAATAATATAAAAAAATAATAGCGAGTGTAATATTTTGAAAAAGTATCTACAATTGTGAAGTTTCATTCTTTTTTGCTATTTCAATCAATTTTAAAAGTAAGTACCTTTATATAAATACAATTTTTGTAACTTGCTTTCAATTTTTTTTCTGCATTGTACTCCAACTACATACATTGCATATTATAAAAAATATATAATATATATTTTAAATTAAATCAAAAGAACAAGGAATACAAGAAATTACATTGTACCAGAACTTGAGAGTCTATTATAAAATGTACCAGAGCTACTGGGGTTAATATATATATATTTTCTATTAGGTAATACTATCATAAATAATATGATACAGTATTTAAGAACAAAGTCAGTCCTCCACTGACTTTGTAGAGCCTTTGATAATGGAGTGGGCATGCATGTAATAATATTTTTATTATAAAATACTGAATGATGCACACACATATCTCTCTCAATACACCTTTTGAAAAAAATCATTACTGATCTAATGAAATCGTGTTTTTTATATTCTCTCTTTTCAAACAACTTTGCTTCTCTGTCTTTGTTACTGGTTATGGATTCTTTCTGTATTTTGAAGCTCTTCTTCAACAATCGACCAAGAGTTGCTCAACCAGGCTAGTAATTTATAGTAGGGAAGATTATCATCAGTTAGTCAATATTCATAAAAAATAGACTTTGATTTTCAACGTACTCTCCCTTATTTCTATTCCCTCTCGTTAGTCTCCCAGTCCTTGTTATCTTTTGTATATATCAAATAAATATTTGAAGAGAAATAAAAAACTGTCCGAGTCAAAATAATTATTTCGGCTACTGCCTCCCTACCTTCATCATTATTTTGCTTATGTTTACTACACAAGAAATGTCTTATTAGACCTGAACACAAGAATGTGGAGAAAAGTGGACAAAGTCATAGAAAGTGAAATCAGAATCTCATTCTTCTCCTCTCTCTCTCAATCTGCATGCAAAAAATCATTAGAAACAAATAATCAAGTTTTGATCTGATATAATAACCTAATTACTAACTCTACATTACTACTCTTACCTTTCTCACTTAATAATTAATTGAAGTGAGTCAACGACAAGAGCACAAATAATTTAGGGAAAATATTGTTACATAAATTTTATTTTACCAAACATCTTTTAAACTATCGGTGTACTTCCATCAATTCTTTTTTACGTTGCAAGTACCAATATGATACAATGTGAAAGAGGTAGTACATAGTAGCTATCGTTTTTTCTGTACTTGATTCTTTAAATTATATATTTAGTGCGAGGTTATGATTATCAGGAAAGAGAGTGTTATAATTTATTTGTTCTCATTAAGTCAGGAATAATGTAATATATTATCATGTACTATATCTTACTTAATATGTGTTCTTTTTTTGATTTTTGTAATGGTACAAACTTCATATATTGATTTATAAAGAAAAAGTTATGAGCAGCTATCCTTCTTCATTTAATTATTTAATTTATCCATGTATTAATTATATACAGATATTTTGTGTGATTTTTTTTAAGTTTAATTTACGCATAATGTTGTTTACCGTATGTATGAATTTAATTGTATAAAATGTGGTTGTATTTCCTCAGCCGCATGTATTGTTTCTAGTGTTGTGTATAACTGTATAATAAAATAAAGTTGACCTGTGTGCTTCTCGGGCAAGAGAATCCTCATAATTTTGTTCTCCATCCACGAAACTTTTTTACACAGCATCATTTGAGACATGCACACAAACCCTTGGAAGTACATGCTTATTATTGCTTATAATTTTCTCTGTAATTATCTCTATTTGCTTGTTCCTGTCACATTCATAATGACTGGTATTTATTAAATGGGATGATTCAATTGAATATGATTGGCTTGTGATAATATGACAATTAGTATAGTCATTAGAAGATTTGTTCAACAAATATTTTGAAAAAAATGAAAGCCATGTACATTTTATGTACATTTTACAACTCCTTCGAACTAAAATTTTAATCCATTTTATTCACAGTCGTATGTAGTGTTACAGGGTTCTTAAGATGGTTAAGAATTCTATTCACTTACAACAACGGCAATATGGTGGTTCGGGATGATTACAGCATGTTGTACCAGGAGGACAGCATTGACATGTACACGGGTGTAAACACCACGTGCACTTGGTCACAAGGTCTTCCGTCTAAGTCAATTAAAAATATTTATATTAAAAAGTTTTGGGAAGAATAATGAAATAATATTTTTGGATGAAACCATACCTTTAATGTTTCTGATGCTACTGCATCTTCTTGCTCACAATGCTCACTTTGATGAGTCTAATTGTAAGAATTGAAAAAAGCCAATTAGTTCACTGACAAGTGATTTTACGTATAATAACTTACGATGGCTACTTTTCCGAGGACCATGATTTTTTCTCTTACTCTCTGTAATTCACAAGGTGAGAAAAAATGAACTGGAGAGTGAGTAACGGAGAGGTTGACGGGGAAGAT
Organism: Arrhopalites spinosus; assembly: GCA_034700945.1. Lineage (NCBI taxonomy): Eukaryota > Metazoa > Arthropoda > Collembola > Symphypleona > Arrhopalitidae > Arrhopalites > Arrhopalites spinosus. The sequence continues at coordinate 14,786 of JAQIVZ010000985.1, read as the reverse complement.
GAGAATTAAAAAAAAAGTTTGAGATTTTATACAAAATTTATCCTTATGCTCTGCAATGAAACTAATTGAAAAAGAGAATTCCACCTGAAACATCAAATTAATGACAAGTCATAAAACTTACAATCTAAACGGGCCAAATGAACTGATTATTAAAGTGAATTTGGAATACATAATTTGCAGACAATTTATTCAATAAAACCATAAAAGTTTTAATGTCCATAAAATTCAACTTGTCACTTTGAACTCATGTAAAATGCAACAGCACTAAAATATCTGGACGAATTTTAAATACTAAGCACAAGACGAATGACCTCAGCTCTTTTGAATGGGGCAACTGTCAATGAACTCTCAGGATTTCCGGCCACAGACTATTAAATCATATTTACAGCAAAGTGAAGTCTGTCAACTAAATTTTACAGCCAAACTCTGTAGAGTATCTCATATTTTAAACGAAATTATGTAATCTTTAATTACAAATTGTAATTTACAATAAACTCATTTTTTATACATCTCATGTCCACTTAAAATAACTGAGAAAATTGTCAACATTAAATTCAAGATAAGAAAATTTTCCAATGTCCGCCATGATGACACACGTTTAAAATAAAATCTACAAATATTAGTAAAGATACTTATGCACGACAATTAAGCTTCTCAATGTTGGTAAGATCAAAGAACAGTGATGAAATTGTGGTTTTAATTACTTTCCTGGTAAGATATTGACATATATGACAATACCCCGTGTGGGTGAAAGGTCGTCAGTGGCATACTAGAGACGTATAATATAAGCAGTCAAAATTGTGTTTTGAGTGAATTTTTAATAAAGTGTAATTAGAGACTGATATTTATACTCGCAATTAAAAAAGTCTCACAATTTTATACTTAAATTGTAGTGTAAAAATGTGAAGATGACTTCTCATAATCTTTCCTACATTTTCAGCACAAGGAGGGGGTCAAAAGGTATAAAACTCATGACATTGAGCTCAAGCTGTCTTTTAAATCGTGGATGGTGTCTACCAAAAATATTATTTCAACTTCATTGCCAAAAATAGAAGAAAAAACGGCTTGAAGATGAATTAGTTGGCAATCTTCCTCTTGATTGAGTTTTTGAAAGTGACCACATTGGGTGCCCCAGGTTTTTTTGGTATTAAACTTCTTTTAAAAATCTCTCGTTGATTCTTCATCTTTTTTTAGCATAAATGAATTACTTTTGTTTTCATCCCTTTCATTAGTTTCATTTATGTGATGACGAAGCAACAAACTCTTTCCCTCCCGGAAATGGTTTTCTTTGTCAAGAAAAACCAACAAAATGACTGTCTGACGTTGTCTGATTGTCATAGGGCTCCTCTCACGGGACGTCGTGTTGTCCAGAAGGGTTTTCAGACTGTTATCACTTGAGTGATTGCTACTGATTACATTTAAAGGAAGAAATTTTAATTTTGTGGGCACAATTCCCTCGCGTTGTTCTTAAAAAGCTTCTTGAATTTAATTTACTTGTTAAATCGTAGTCAAAGTAGTACTTTGTGTACTTTGAAAGTACACATCATTTAAATAAGCATGGGTAATATAAAATTAAATTTTAGCAAACGTTTAAAAAAAAGTTTTTCCTGAAAAGTTTTTGTACTCCAGTACAAATTAAATAAATTAATATTAAAATATTTAAACTATTGAAATTGCATAAAAACAAAACTTAAACAGTTTGGCGACTAATAAATATTTTATCTGCATTTTTCCTCTCTCACTTGATACTATTTACATATTATGGGCATAGTCAATGTCGCACCTGGCAGTTTAGATAAATTAATGGAGCCATTAACTCCACATGTACTACAGTGTGTCTGTGTTGCATGCTCTGTGTCTAACTCTCCAATCCTTGTTTGTTTATTGAACGAGCCATTCATTAAAATATTAAATTCGGTCACGAGAACAAAATCAAGGAGTATTTTAAAAAAATTTCTTACTCTCTTCATCCACGTTTTTCAAACTAATCTTTACGGAGTAATCTCCAATACATATTTCATTGTTCAACGGTTCCGTGCTATAAAAGTAAAAAACAAACAAAAAGGAAATGGCAAAATATGTCCATGCATTTTCAATTTTTGACTTTCCATTAACAAATATTCTGGACAATATACTGAACAACTAATTACAATAATAAAATAAAAACTATGGTCAAAATTATGCAATTAAATATCAAATAACAGTCTTTGATACAATTTGTTAATGAAGGAATAAATGAAGTTCTTGCTTCCCTTCCCTACTTATTTTATTTTTAAATACTGAATAGTAGACATGAAAATTTGAAACAAACCAGTCAGAAAAGTCCATAAAAATGAAATTGCCTTTAAACCACATTAATGTTTTAATTGAATAAATGGATTCAACTAGTCATTATACATATGTATTATTAGTAGAAAGTACAAATTGCCCCTTTGTTGCTTCATTGTCAACTAAAATATTCTGCACTCAAAGTATTTTTGAACCAAGTAAATGACTACACTCCAGTAGTCAAAAATTATTTTAAGCAAAATGAATTCCCCAGATCCCATATTTCGGGTAGAAAAGAGTTTTGTGGCCATCGCAGTGGTTATTTTGTTCATAGGTAATGTGTAAATGACTTAATGTGTAATAATGCAATTATTTGATTGTCTAAATTAATTCAATTTTCGCCAGCAGGAAGCATTCACGCCAAAAACGTTCCAGCGGCCATATCGACGAATGTAGTTCAATCAATATGCCACCAAATGAGAAAATTCAGTGAAAGTGGTGACCTTCAGGCCCCTGTGAAATCAAAACCCCGGTTTCCTTCAAGTAGACCGTGTGGATGGCATCGATGGGGTAACTGTGGTGGTTCGTGCATCAAGTCTTTTTATATTTAAATCTGTCAAATATTTAATTCAGCATAATTTTGGTTGTGGTAGGAAGGGACTCGGTCTGCTCGTATGTTGGCTTGGAGAATTGTGAGGGGGACAAGAATGCTCGAATCATCAACGGTGAGGATGCCGTTCCCAACAGCTATCCATCCTTGGGGTCGTTTTTTAGTACCGAATCAGATACACAAGGATGTTCAGGAGCAATTATCAGCAAAAATATGATTATCACTGCAGCTCACTGTACAGTTTTTACTTTTGGAACACCAAGACCATTGAAATTTGTTGCGGGCGAGCACAACATCAGCCTAAAAGAACCAAATGAACAGACTGTGCAAGTTAAAAGATGTGTCGAACACCCCGACTTTTGGTAAGTTATTTACGGGTCATTTACTTTTAGTCGGATTCTTGTTTTGATAAAAACCAAGAGCAAACAAAACAAATTTGGGGCTTCTATTTTTAAATTAGCTTAAATTGCGATCGATAAATGTTGTTGGAAATATTTTATTCTAAAGAAGTTGATATACGCCTGAATCAGCTGGACAATGAGTCAACGAAATCATAAAAATATTTATTTTGTAACTAGTGGGTTTGACAGTGTATCCGTTTAAGAAATGAGAGCCAGCCAAAAATTATGAATTATAATTGTTACTTTAGTACAAGTTCCTCAATTATGGGCGGGCCAGACATTGCCATTTGTATTACATCTGAGCCATTTACTTTCAACGAATTTGTCTCCCCTGCAGAACTTCCACCCCATGGATATGTCGCCAGTGGTAAAAATAAATATGCAACTCATTTTTTAATCAAGTTCACCTCATCATTTAATAATCAACATTATAGGCCGTGTGATGGCTATGGGATGGGGGCTCATAGAGAACATAGAAGGGGGTGGACAAAGAGCAGATATTTTACAGCAAGCGGAGATGTCTGCAATAACTGATGAAGAATGTCTAGAATTTGAAGATAAATATAAAACCCATGAGTCTCAGGATCTTTGGAAATTGGAGGAACAATTTTGTGTTCTGGAGCCCGGAAAAGCGATGTGCGGGGTAATATAATTGGCCCCGAATTTGCAGAGACATTTAAATTTTATTGGCGATTCTATAAATATTTGTCTGATAAAAATATTGAGGCAATCCTGAACTAACTTGTGTTCTCTCATTTTTCACAGGGAGATTCTGGTTCACCATTGTACAAAATAACTGGAAAAACTCAAACGGTGTTAGGACCTCTTTCAGGAGGTTCATTTTGCGGACTCGGCCTTCCAAATTTTTACTTGGACGCTGCTTACTTCAGGTCATGGATTGATGAGGTAATGGCCAAGTTCAGCAGTGAACAAGAGACGGCAGACAACACATTTTCCTATCCAAGGGATCAAGTGCAACCTTGTAAGAGATAGATTATTAATAAAAAAAATTTCAATCAAACCACCTTGAACTGGTACACGACTTATAAGAAATCAGTACAAAAATGAATGAAAAATAATATATTAATAGCCAGTTCGTTTACTACTTTTTATATTTGTTTAGCCTTTTGTAGATTCTTAATTTATTAGGTAACTGGTGATTTTATGTTGTGATTCACCGAACTAATGAATAAATGTAGAGCTATAAAATGAAGACAGTAAAGACCAGTAGCGTCCAAAGTATAGGGAAATCCGCCCCTCGAATTGACCAAAACAAAAAATACCATCAGATAGGGAAGGTCAAAGTAGAATATAAAAGTGACAATATGAAGGAGAAAAAGCCAGTTAGATTTCGAGAAAAAATGGTAAAGTTGTCATCTTCCCTTACCGACATCGGGGGAATTTTGACCTTCAACAATTTGTTTGCTCAGGTTTGACCAGCACTGAATACCTACGTAATTTTGTTTAGCTGTGTAATGCACTCATTGACTTCAATAAAGTTCTTACAACTTTTCAGTGATTAATAAAAGTTTTATAATAGTCAAAGGATAGAGATTTTTTTCTCTAAATTTCCAAAACTGGCCATGATCTACTGTGTTGGAAAGAAAATTGTGATGACTGGAAGAATGGAAAATAAATTATTGTAAAATCATAAGTTTTATTCATTTTTTTCTTGAAAGACGACAGCTACAGGTAGGCATGTACATATTATTTATAATGTATTGAAGTGTTTGTTTTTTAATCAGTCACAATGATGAATTTAAAAAAATGTATTCAACTCATTCCTAATATTTACTCCATTCACAAAAACAAACTTACCATAGGTATACATAACATAACAATCTAGGACCTAGATTATAGATATAAAAATATTATAAAGTAAACCTATACAAGTATACATACAACATAAATAAGGCAAATGAATTTTGAAATTATTATTTAAACGTTCATCATTTCATATTTTTAATGTCACAAACTTGTGACTCACAAGCAAAAAAAGTACTCAAAAAAGGAATGTAAAATTGGAGCTGCGTGAATAGAATAATATAATATTGATAATTAATTGTGTCATCGGTTATATATAAAAGATAATAGATACACTACAAAATATTACATATTTCCCGACGTCTCTTCTTGGAGAAAGCTGGACCTTGACCTTTGACCAAATCTAGGCGAAAGGGCATATTGTCATATTTCCCCGTGTCCATCCATCGAGGCCCATGATGATTGAGGTGATGATGACTATGTCCATTCATTGGGGGAGCAAAGGGATAAGAGAGACCGGTGAGTCGATCTCCCATGTTATTACCATTACTCTGGAGATGATGATTATTTTTGCGACTATGATGATTTTGACTAATCAATATTTTATTTTTGGCTGATGAAAAGAACCCACGTTGATTTGTTTGAAGATGGCCATGATGATTGTTGACTCCTGTCTTGAGAATCACAGGACTACGAAAGATTCCTTTATTGTTAATATTAGTCCCATTATTGCTACTACTCAATTTTTTATTTTTCGTCTTATTATTATTTCCAAAGAGAGGGTAAGAAGAACGATGAATATGTGGGGGGTCATCCTCATCCGGATGATGATGATGATGAAGAAGATACTCTTCCTCCTGTGCCTCCTCTGCATTTAATGACAATACTGTCTGGACGTATGATTGAGCTAAATGTGTGAACACTGATGTCACATTCAAGTCTTCTTTGACTGACGTCCGGAATATCTTCTTTATTCCCAATTGTCGCGCCATATTTTCTAGGTCTGAACTGTAAAATCAAAAAAAATTACATTAATTCATAATTATCCTACAATATTTGTACAGGTAAAGCCCTCAATAAGAAACTCTCCTTGGGCTGAAACTTGTAGAGCTCAGTTTCGCGGTACAAAGATCTTTGACACAAAGGGGAGGAGTTAACTTAGAATATGATCTTAGTTTATGCTCTTTTCCATGTGCGTTTGAATTTGTACCGCGTAAACTTATTCCTTGCAAAAACCCAACAGCTCAAACGAGTAGTTTCTTATTGAGGGCTTTACCTGTACTTGCAAAAATTTAAATATTATTTAATCATTGGCTATTCATATCCTTTGTACTTTGTATTATTGTCATTTATTTATAAACTTTTGGACTATTCCCTATATTTATTAAGGACTATCTCATATATTTGCTATAATGTTTTAACTCAAAATTTAAAACTGCTGTGAAAAAACCTCAACTTTTATTGTAATAGTTATTCTCTCAAAAAATTCACGAACTCAAAATTCCATTTATAATATCGACACGGCTAAGCATTTATTTAAAAATTAACCGAATTTTTAGTGCATATCTATACATTTTTGTATCATATATACCTTACGCTTTCTTTACTCCTCAAATCGTGAGAATAGTTAAGATCTCCTATCTCCCATTTTCTAATAGAGATTACTCTGTTAAACTATCATTATACTCACTCAACTTGATGCCCAAAAAAAGAAAAAAACATTTAATATGGTGTTCATGCTCGATTAAAGAGACATTGTAATTTCTATTTTTATTTTGAACTTTTTCTTCTTTTCCGTCTCAAAATTTCTAATTGATCCACACAGGTAAAGATAAAGTACTATAAATATGAAAATGTAGCGGTATTCACATTTATTTTTATACAAAAAAGAATAAAATCAGTTTTCAAGAAAAAATTATGCTACAAATTGTACTACCTGTCAAAAAAATATGTACAGTTACTCTACTGGGTGCAATCATAAAGTTTAACTTTGAGTCTCAATAGGCCATGATCTCCTCATTTTCCTGCCTACTACACTGCCATATCACTCACAAAATTCACACGACTCTCCTATGTATACATTAACCATGTAAATGATCACTGGGGTTTTTTTCAACCATTAAAATACATAAAAAATCAATACCTACCGCAAATCACGAACTAGACAAAATTTACATGGAGAGAATTCAATGGAAAAAAAAGAATCTTTGTCAAACATTTTGTACATGGTAAAAAACTAACAATAATAATGATGCCGACTATTACTTAGAGAATTTTTTTTGTCTCTCTCTCTCTCTCTCTCTCTCTCTCTCTCTCAATGTATACAAATTGGATGAAAATAAGTTCCAAGAAGGATGAAATCTATATATTTTAACTATTATTACAAATGATATTGGGTGATGTCTTGATCAATGAAAGGCCATTCATCACCCAACACTCACTTTGGTCGACAAGATGAGAAAATAATGAGAAAAGACTACTGCGGGACTTGGGAACTGGTTTCCTCCTCAATGGAGAGAGAGAGGGGTAAAGGTGGAAAAAACTTCAGTTCATTAAAATTCATTTTTTTTAACAAATTATTGTTGTTTTATTAAGACAATCCCTTACATGGAAATAAATTTATGCTCCTCTCTACAGATATCTCAGGTAGTGGCTACTGCTTCCCTTTTTTTCTCTTGATGGAGGCGGATTTCATAATGTGATACATATATTATAAATTGTGGTAGCATCGTATTTATACAAGTCGATGACTTTTAACTACATTCAATGTAACTCCTCGTCTCCTCTTTTCAAGTCGAAGACATGAAAAAAAACTTAACCAATTTTATGGTACAGTACGACGTCATTCATACCTATGTCTATGCATATGGTAGATTTGATTGTTAGAAAAAAATGCAAAAAGAAAATCAAATAAAATAATAAATTTCTTGTTTCTACCAATGTTATTTAGTTGTAAAATTATTGTAATAAATAAAAGGAAATAAAAAAAATAATAATAAGGAATATGTACCTGTCCACCACGGCTTGCTTCTGTAAGTCTACTTTGTTGGCCACAATTACCATTGGTATGTCCACAGATATTTCTTTTGTTACCTGTAATGAAAAAAAAGACAAACAAAAAATAAAATAAAAACTCTTTTCTTTTTTGAATTTTAAATTTCAACTGGTTTACATCAACATGAAATAATTAACATCATGAGCATGTAATAATGTTAGTCTTTATCATTTTACAACATGGCGTCACTTAAAAATTATGTAGGAAAACTTATTAGAATAATCGTAATCAATAAAAATAAAGAATTTCAAGTCACAACTTCTCAGCTTCTCAAATTTAAATAAAATTCCTCCTCTAGCTTTGACACTCAAATAGCAAGTCCAAAGACTTGAAATATTTGAAACAAATTTAATTCTTGTTCTTGTCAATGAACTTTTTTTCATGTTAAATAGTTACATAGCACAAACTACAGACTCTAGTTATCTGAAGCCTGTCAGTTTATACAAATGTTAAATACATTTAAATATTCTCTTTGATCTCATCCTTTAACTACCTCAACCTTTTTTTTACCTTTATTTACATAATATGGAGTGACCTGCCCACCCCTTGTTGCTTTTATATAATTAAAATGTAGCTACTACACATGAACCAATTCCTTTCAATTAATTATTCTACATCTAGAGTCTATTTTGATTAAGATGCTGTCGCATAGTTTAAAACTTTGGAATAAATTATAAAAAATCAACCGGTTAATTATTCAATCTATCTGTCTCCTCATGTACCATTTCACTCTACATTGGTTACAATTTACAAATCAATATTAAAGAGCAAGAATGCAAATATGGAGATTGAAAGAATTATGTACATTTCATATTTAAATCCTTTCTTGATCTTGTCTCTCTCTTTCGACCAATACTCACACATTGTGTGTGTATGACTGTAATACAAAAAGAATGTTTTAATAATCACACACAAAAGTGTACAGGTTAATAAATTTGAACATGACATTGTGTGTCAGCCTGTGGAGAAAACATGTTTAAATATCATGTATAAAATGATCTCTACATCTTTTGTACTTAAATATTGCAAACTCTTTTTGATATTCCCTTTTGTCCTATAAATTTCTTTTTATGCAAATTATTCACTCCTAGGAGGATCTTGAAAGATGATAAGGAGGAATGATAAATAAATATTTACACAGAGAGAGCAAAAAAAATAAATATTTTCAACTTCATTTTTTAGAAAAGAAACACAACACAGTCCACTCCTTGGTGTTGAGGGACTCCATGTCTTTTTAAATTTGTTAAATCTCTTCTCATCCTAAGAATGAATAGATTGATGAGAACAAGGTAGACACTTTATTGTGATCTGTGATCTGAATTAATTATATTCCCTCTTCCCCCCCCCCCTCCTCCTCTCCAATCTCCATCTCTAACCCAGAACATAGTCTGTAGTTGTAGAACATGAGGAGAGATTTTATATTTTGACAATTTACGAGAATGACGAAAAAACGATTAGAATGATAATAACCGTCCATTAAAGTTATGTCTACAAAAGAGACTGTACTGTACTGAATATACAGGTCGTGCTGTAGGAGTGTAAAATATAATGGCGTTTGAACATGATATTAGTCACTAGATTATTAAGGATCACCTTTAAATCCATAAAAACTTTTTTTTTCTCTTCATAAGTTCAATTTTGTATGCTCATCTTCATATGCATAATATCGTTATCAATTAAATCCTCTATTCTCTCTCTCTTCCTACATGATACACCTGTATCAAAAAATTGTGTCTAGTTTTCTCTCTCTCTACAAGATTTTCTTGTAGAGAATATGTTTCATACTTGCTGTCGCCAGTCAAAGTCTGAAGAGAGAGAGAGAGAGAGAGAGAGAGAGAGAGAATAAATTTTTCATACATTAGTTAAATTCCGGATCTTTTAGGTGTGACTTGACTACATAGAACAAGGGCTGCCCATAGCCAAAAAAGATGCAAGATTTTTATATGCACAATAAGAAGAAGAAGGAGGATTTTTTGAAAATGGAAAAAAAAGAATGCCAGGGAAGGAGATGGCAGGTGGAACAAGATGAGGGTGAAGAGAGAGAGAGAGGTGCAATACAGAATTTATAATAATTATTTTGTCTGGCACAATATAGCAAAAAAAATTATGGCCATAAACCCCTACAGCTTGGTTAACTTAATTACAATCGGGGATAATTCTACAAACTACATCGTCATCACTCCAACAAGTGTAGGTAGAGATGAATTATATTGGCATAAACTTTATACCTGGAGGAGACTCAAAGAATAAAGTCCATATAGAAAAATATTGTGATGCAAAATAAAAAAAGACAATGGTGTAATTTAAATGCAAACAGTGTAAAACATTAAAAAAACTTTTTTCAATGGAGACTCTCTGTCCAATAAACTTAATACATGGCGTGAGAAGTATGAGGCACGAGGAGAATATCTCTAAATTCTCCACTAAATTTGGTAGCTATTATGTATTATACAAACCAACAAGTAGTTTAGTGAAAAAAAAAATAATCAAAGAGACGGGGACGACAGTGGCAAAACAAGATGAAAATTAATTTATTCCACATCGCCTACTCCCCTCCTAAGCTACTGTGTATTTCTCAAACCATTTTCCTCATAAAACTCATGGGCTCTTTCCCTTAGATAATATCTAATTAAATATTAACGTGTCATGTAGTCTATGTCGACGAGTTACCTCTCTTGAAACTGATTAACACTTGAAAAATACTTTTATGTAAATTGATTGTGATACATACATACCAAGTTGATGACGGATTTTTGGAGCGGAGGGGAAAGTAAAAGAAAGCAGGGGAATAATATTTAATTTATTGTAAAATCAATAAATTGTTGATACAAATTCTTCAATTATTTTAATGGAGGACAAGAAATCTCAGAATCCTGTTGACATTGTTTAACGTCATGTCATAAATTATTCCATATTTCCAATTGTTTTTCTTTGTTAAATTGACTATTGGTAAATTAGCAATTAACTCTTAATTGACTTGAAGTCTTAATTAGTACGAGTAATCATTTATCATGAATGACAAAAGAATTTTCTTTGGTAATAATAATAACAAATAATTAATTTAATCATCATTTTTTCCCCTTGTTCTTTGTACATGAAACAAGATGAAGAGTCGAAAAACTTGTACTGATGGCCAATGACCACTACCCCATCACTGTCATCATAAAAATTGGACTAAAAGTTTTGAGAACAATGATGAGGGTACAGATTGGGAGGATCATAATAATAAATTAAAATTTTTCTATGAACAAAAGAAGAAACAACATTAAGTGTTTCTTTTAATTACATCCTACAACTCCTACACAAAATACCCCTCAAATTTTTTCACTGTCTTTCAAAATGAGAATATCTTCAAGTCAATTGATACAAATAAACATTTTCTGTATCCTCCATCCGCCAATCATAAAAAAATATTTTACAAATAGTCTTCGTTGTAAGTAATAAAACAAGAAAATAATTTGTAGGAACATTAATTTTCAAACACATCTTCACCACCACCTGTTCTTGAGATAGTAAATTGTAAATAATGAATAAAAATAAATTTACAGACGGCATGACTTTTTCTCTTTCTAAACAAAATAATAAATCTGTCCCCACTAAAAAATTAAATTTGGAGAGGTCAGGTCTAAAAATTGAAAATTGTCTGACATTCTTTTTTTACTGTCTCACATTCTGCATCATTAAATACTAACAATCTTTTATGGACTCATCCTTCCAATATTAAATTGATACAAACCTTTAGCGCTCAACGTGGATCAAAGTGAGCTTGTTAAATTGTAAAAAAAAATTAAATTATATGCCAACAGTACATACATAACACCCACCAAGTCCGACTTTGCGTATTTGTCATTACATTTTTTGAAATGATCAAACTCATTTTATATTTTTCAAGCTTCCATATACATAAATTTATGTGAGTGCATATGTATACAATACAAATCATTCGTACAAAAAAAAACTTGGCCACTTTTGACAGTCTTCCCAAAAAAATAATTTCACGTGTCCTTTCCTCCTGTTTCTACCTTGGGCTTTAACAATATCTCATTCGATAATAACAGCAATTTTTCTCTTCGTGCGAGAACTATAACTAGCTTCAACATTTTTACATTACAAACTCCACACTTGGCACCCCACCCCTCCTCCCCTCCGTCTTGTCATTGTGCCATGCCGGTGGCATGGACTCATCATTTTATAGACACATATATTTTTTATTTTATAGTTATACGCTCTCTGGACATTAGCAACAGAGAGAGAGAGAGAGGAGTAACAATAGAAAATAGACGAAGCATTATTCATTTATAGATGCTTCTTCTCAGGTGTATATATATATATACATACACAACAGATTATTGGCCATATTAAAAAAAATTGTATAGTCAAAGACAAATAGCCTGCATCCCTTTCATTGTCAAAGAAAAAAGTGTATTAACATTATGCCCGTAGGTATGTAAAGAACTTTTATAGTGAGGGACCAATGATGTAACATTTTTCAAAAACCATTGAACAACATCTGTCAGGCCATTTATTATGAAGACCATCTTTATTTTTGGTAACGTTTTTCTTCCAAGATTTTAATACTAAAACGGCCAACTAACTTTTCTGTCCAATTCATCACTCAAGGCATAATTTTTTAAAAAAATGTGTTTATGTCAAAAACATGATCAAAGTGATTAAATAAGATTTATTTCGATAAAAATGCACAAAAATCCGTTCATTAAATAATAAAAAAAATTCCTGTGCATCAAAACAAGCAATCATCCCTAAAATTTGCACAACAGTTCATGTTGATAAAGATAATTATTTCCCAGTACATTAAATAATATACAGTACAAGTAGAATTCAGGGAAGAGTACTTAAAAAGTGCAAATCATATTATTATAAAATAAATTGAACTCAAGAGAAAAAAAATAATTCCAGGCATGACGCACAAAAGGTGCACTAATTTTAATACAAATTATCACAAAAAAAATCTTGTCATGTGTAGAGAAAAAGAAGAAGCAGTTTCAAAAAAAATTGTCGCACACAACAAGATGAAAATCGTCACATGTACAGATACACATGTAGACTAAAAAAATGTAAACCACCAAAACTTGTTACTTTCTACATCTCTAACAATCGCATGATAATCTCAACATGTTTGATTCTATCGTAGTCAACTAGAGTAAAGATGAATATAAAAAAAGATGAATAAAAAATTTTTGTGGTGTATAAAGCCATGAAGTAGTTTTTTTAACATGATGACGACAAACCAGAACGAAAAATTCAAAGTGATGATACGACAGAGACGTTTTTTTTATAACAAAAGAAATTTTTGCAAAAAGACAATCAAAACATGCTCTTATTTATAGAATATATTAGACTAGGCTATTTTCTCTATAAAATATTCAATGCTACTCGTCTTCCGAAAGTTATTTGTCTTCATTCGGATCAACCGAACCTTGTCAAAGTCTGTGTCTATTATTTCATCCAATTTTTTTATATATTTTTTTCCTTCCGTGTGTACTATTAAATTTTCTGTTTAAAGATTTACTGCACCTTGTTCCTTTTTTTTGTGTTTGATAATAAGATAAAGTTTCAAAAATGTTTCCCTTATTTCTGCTTCACTTACTTTTTCCTTCTCTTTCTACTTCTACACACTACACTGTACACGATTCTCAAGTCACTGAGGCTAGACAAGAGTTGTGAAGGAATGAGATTGAATACGAAAAATGTTGCGAATATGCTGACTGGATGAATTCCTAATTGTAGATTTTCAGATGAAATAACGCCAACTTTTTTATTGTTATCCTACATATAATATATAATTTATATATAGAGAGAGGGAGACTGTAAGAAAATACAAAAACATCAAAAAGCATGACGCTTTTTTAGACGGTCACAAACCATTGTTCCTTTTTTTTCATGTTTAAAACAACATCAGATATAAATCCACCACCATCTGTCTACTAAAAGTGTTGAGATTGCCAAGAAAAAACTTTAAAATAAATATTTAATTTATTAGTTTATATTTTAAGGAATTTTAATCATCATAAATTTTTCAAAAAAGTCAAAATAATCATGAAATTTGGTGATTTTTAATCAAATTCACTCATTTGTAAAAAATGACCGCAGAGGTGTACTAATATAAGGTTAATTTTTTTTGTCTTATTTTTTTACTCGTTTACTACAAATTACAATTAAATTGACATAAAGAAAAAAATATATATTTTAATATATTCAACATGTACTCCTTCCGTTTACGGAAATGAAACCATGAAATCCAAATTTTTCAAACGTAATTCACTCCTACTGTGTTGTTTTACAACCTCCTACCCATTTTTTATATTAACTACACATAATTCCAACGTACATGTACAACTGTACAGTTGAAAGATTGCAAAAAATGGTATCTGTATAGGTAACCATATTTTATTAAAAAACGTAGTGCTAATTTTTTATATCTCTAATATAACACAGGTGTAAGATATCTTTTGAGATATTTACTCTCTTTCTATTTAAATTTTAATATCTGTACAAAGATTATATGTATGACATGAACAGTTAAGAGATCAAGGTCCTCATTTTTTGATTGTGACAAGTTCAAAGACATTACCCACAAAAAATGAATGAAACTCCATTATATATCAAATCATACATCTCTCCATAAATTTTCCAAAATAATTCTCCAACAAATATGTACATTTTCATT
>JAQIVZ010000984.1:0-43551 GCA_034700945.1 Arrhopalites spinosus | reverse complement strand
AGGAAGTCCAGATTGCTGGAAGTGCCGAGATTGTCGGTGACCTTTGTCACCCAGGAGCAAAAATTTTGAGCTCCTTAATCTCCAAATGTCAGAGAGGGAATAGTGTTGAGATATTGAAGAGTGTTGAGGGAATAATGTTGAGATTTCAATTTAAAAATATTTTCACAATCAACTCCACAACCAAACTAGTTAACAGTCCTTGACAAGACAAATATTATTATTATTATTATTTATTACTATGTTCTTGATTTGACCAGTGGCCCATACAACACATTGGTATTACATTGAGAAAATCGAATAGTGACAAGACAAATAAGAAATTACAGAATTGAGAGAAATGTATAGAATGAGGCTAGTATCTATATTTCAAAATATTAAAAGAAGAATAATTTATATAAAAGTCATGTGACATGATAAATGGGAAGTGACGTACAGTTGTTTATTTTCACAGTATATATTAATGTCATCTGGTGACTTTCATCAAGGAAAATTTTCCTCTGTGTCTACTCTTAGGGTACTGCTCAACTAAATTCGACTTGTCAGCTGCAAGGAAGGAGACAACTTTTCTCCTCTCGACTTCAATAAAGTTATTTTCTTCCTCCCCCATTCTCCTCCATTTTTTTAGTCTGTAGGAAACCACGAGGAAAACTCTAGATTGTACATCATGATGATACCCATAGTTTTTTTTCTTCTCTTTTTTGAAAATGGCACTTTCTATATAATATACTATCTCCTTCCGTCACTTTCCTCTTCCACTTTCTCTCCCCATTCCTCCTTACTCAGCATGAAAAAAAAAATCATCTATCTATATCTAGATCCATTTCTATCGGTAGAACACACTGAACATTTTCGTCCCGCCACTCGTTCCGGCTCCTGGACCCATCATCATCATCCATTCACATTGCCGTCTCCAAAGCTCTTCTCTCTCTCTCTCTCTGTGCTATATTTCAGTCTCTATGGAGAAGACTGAGTGAAAGTGAAGAGAGTGGAATAGTCGTTTAACAACAGTCAAACAAAGGTATCATCCTGACAATTCATATCAGTCTCTATCAGCTCCACTATGAACCAATATTCATTTTCTGCCCTCTTCATTTTTATCACTAATGTAACCACCTTCATCCAATTCAATTCCAATTTTCTCACGTTTTCCACCATACCCACTTTCTCTATAAATTTAAAGCGTATCGATATTACAGGTACATATGGGGCTCTCAGGTGTTATCGTCACATTTATCAATATTAATCCAACAATTTTTATTTAAAAGTCTCTAAAGAAGAATTTTTATTTTTAAATTTTTATATTGAATTCAAAAAAATATTTTTTCATGCAATTTGCAATTTCATTGTCACTCATCTCTCTCTCTCCCTTGCGCCTTTTTCTTCTGATTGTGAGAACTACCTCACCACGGGAGGCCATGATATTTAATATAAAATGTATACAAATAGAAGCAGAGAGAGAAAAAGGGTTGGAGGAAATGGGATGCAAATATATAGAAAACAGTCACAAATCTTGTTTTTTAAAAAAATCCAATCTTTTGCTAACATTATGTAGTCAAAATACAGCTACGAGATTCTTTCCTCACTCCCCCTCTCTCTCTCTGTGTACGCCAAGAGTTGAAATAAATGAAATGTAGATAAAACTAGAGATATGTACAAAGCACATTTTTGTACATATGAAGAGTTTCTCTACCCAAAGATTTATTTTTTGATGTGATGCTTTCAACCATCCAATCACAAATTGCCCTCTTTCTCGAATGGAGAAAGAGGACCCCCAAAAAAACTTTCTTTTTTTCTCTTAAAACTTATCTGATCTATGACTATAACTTTGTAATATATATCTCTACCACTCTGCACTCTCTCCTCTTGGGTAAATGCGTACAGCCCACGCATTGTAAAGTTATGAGAGACTGAGTACTCATCTTTTCCCAAAAAATAGTAAAAATAAAGAATACTCTACATAAAGCATAGCTCATGTATCTGCTCCTGCTCCACGTTGAAACAAAACTATTAGAACAAAAAAAAGCCAAGAAAAAGAGGAAAGTATTGGAGATGTGGAATGAAAGTAAAAAAAACAAGTTGTGTCTTGTTCCAAGGGAAGTAGAAAGAATCTTTGGAGAATCTCCAGTGGAAAGTTTTTCTTTATCAGAATTCCCTTGTTTTATCTGTTGGCTTCTTTTTTCTACTGTGGAGATTGAGATACAGTTACAATCGGTATAAGAAATTATCCATATTCCCTAATAGAAAAAGTAGAAAGAGATCATGACCATAGAAATGATAAAATAGTAGTCACAATTCTCTCTAACAAATATCAGTACGGGCAAGAGACTAAAAAAAAGCTACACTTGTGAGTAAAAGGAGAGACGACAAACTAAAAAGTCAGCCAAGCTGAACTTAAAGTCAAAGCCAAAAAAGAGAAAAAAAAATTGAGAGTCAGAGAGATGCCACAAGGATTCATAGAAGCATTAAAATACTCATGAAAATACAACCGTCGTATTTTTTTGGAGGGAGAGAGAGGTTTGCTTTTGGAATGGAGGTAACTTCTCCCTTTCTTCTGCATCCTTTCCTCAATTCTTCCACTAGATTATTCTTTCTTTTATAATTTCCCCATATCATCAACATATTTCCCAACTTTTTTTCTCCCTCTCTCTCTCTGAACCAAAGACACCGAAAGATTTTTTTTGTAGCCATTTCCTTGTATACACCCACACACTCTTAAATTCTTTTTGCATTGAAAAAAACCTTCACTATTGCGGCCTATGAATCAAAAAGGGTAGATATGAATCACGTGTTTTTATGGTTGAGTTTACAAAGAAACGATAGAAACTGGAGCCATTATAAAAATGTATAGACTAAATATACACTGGTGTCTGTGATTTAAACGAGAAATTTAACTATTATGTAGTACAATGTATACACAATGAGTTTTTATCACACATAAATAAATTGGTGAATACGAGTACGCGCCAAAATATTTACGACCTGTACTTCCCTTTTGTATTAGCACCCAGTACCCCTATGTAGAACACAAAAAAATTAGTCTCTTCCTTTTTGTCTTTGGGGGTAATAAAAATGAAAAGAAAATTAATTATGAAACAGTCGTCTATGTACTGCACTATTATCATTATTATTAGCTCACAAAAGACAAAAAGCACACAGAGAGAGAATTTTGTTTTGTACATTGTATGCCATAATTATTGAGATTAATTCTCCTTGTGATCGTTTTATGGTATGTTTTGTAGAGACGGAGAAAAAAAAAATTTGAAAAATAAATAAAAAGATTTTAAAGCCATTATCATTATTCAGTATTACAAAAAAACCAGGAAAGGAAATGCTATTAGATTGTGACTTGATAGTTTAGCTTGTAGTTTTGTAAGTACAATGAAAATTGGCAAATAAGTGAATTCCACAGAAAGTAAAATCTCCTCATCTCTATTCTCCACCAGTAGGTCGTTAATGGAATGTAGATTAGACAAATTTTTGTGTGAATCGAGGGGATGCCCACTAGAAAATTCTACCATGCATGTAATTTCAAATTCGCGAAATAGGAAAACTTTTCATCCTCCTCCTCCTACATGTACAGATACATACGAATATGTAGCTAGTAGCTAATAGTACTAATAGTAGTAATGACAGGCTTGTTCGTTTTTGGTTGCAGTCTCTCTCTCTCTCTCTCTGTCGTTGTCCTTACATGAGCAAAAAAAACGAGTCCACGTTGTTAAATTGGTGAGGGAGTTGAGTGGAGAATATTAGCTCTTTAGCAAAAGCTTTAATGAATGAATGAATAAAAGCGTTGCCACAAACTCATACCACTACCGACCCACACACAGACAGACAAATGAAGATGCAAAGGCATTAATTTGCAAAAGCCCAAAACCACCAAATTGTACACATGTACATACAAGATAGACAGAGACAGTCGACAATCCATGGCAAATGTTCCAGTCTCCCCGTTTATTGCCATTTCATCATCAGATCGGAGAGAGGAAGAAAGAGGAGGGGAAGGGGAGGGAGTGAGACAATGTTAGAGTAAAAGTCTATTTAGAGCCTCTTGCTTTTAGTTTTGAGTGTAGACAAGGCAAAATGCAATGACAAGGGAGTGTACCCTGTTGTACATAAGAACATATGTAGTATGTAGGCAGTCATTTCTCAATGCTACAGCCAGATGCGTCTAATTGTAGATAAAGTCATTAACTCATTGAAGCAAAATTTCACTGCGATAAATTATAAGTTACCCAACTTATAAAAGTCTTTCATGCCACGTCATGCATTACAATGTAAAACTATAGTCAACCACATTATGTATGTACTGTACATTATGTACAAGCATTGCTATAAATTTTGGCTTTTTCTTTGGTTTTACTAAAAAAGATTTTCATGAGTGGAGACAACAAAATAAATGTGTGTATTTTTCCATAGATGACTTTTTCAGAAATATATGCACAAGACATGAATGGGAATGAGCCATTCAATACAAAGTACGAAATGATCTTTTGCATCTTAATGTGTGCTCATGCAATAAAAGAAACTGGTGACAGTACGATGAGATCTTTTTTTGCAAAAGATAAAATGGAAAAGCCTCTTTCTCTCTCTCTCTCTTTCTCTCTTTGACAATGAGGGAACAATTGGCAAATAGTCTTGCAAAAATACCGAGTAAGTTATTAAAGAGGAGACAACGAGGATGGAACTTGTCTTTTTCCTCATTGCTTTGATTGGCATGGCATGGGATTGAACTGACAAAATGACGACCACTTTTTTTTTACCGACATGGTCGTGGTCCTCCTCCTACTCCTATGTATTGTATTGTATAGCACCTACAGACAATAAAAGTAATGTAGAGCCCCCTTCTCTTATTTTTTTCTCTTCTTGTTCATCTTCTTTTTTCCCTTGGCCCGTTTGCTCAAGATTGAAATGATGTAATTTGTTTCTGGAGAAAACAGATTAATTTCACTTCTTGATTCATTCCATTTCCCATTATTTCGTTTCCTTTACTACTCACTCACTCTTCTCTACTGTACCTCCCAGTGATGCCCCTCTTCCTCTCCAACAAGGAAGGAATCCAACCCCATAGCCCATAACATAACTTTTGGAGGCATTTCCGCCATTTCAACTCGGATCGATCGATCAATCGATCACCACATGCATATCTACTTACCCAACTTGGATACAAACAAACAATTATTACTCCCTCTCTCTCTCTCTTTGAATCCTAAATCCTGGAGAAAAAATGTCTCGGTACTTTTTACACTTCTTTTCAAGTCTCTTTGTAAGTCGAGAGAAATCCAGAGAAAAATAAATAAAAGTCGCAACCACAACCACAAGAAATAGAATACAAATTAAAGAACAAAAAAATTTCCATACATTTGTGCACAATTCTCTCTCTCTCTCTTTCTACATTATTGAATAGTGTCCTCCCCCACTTGTTTGTTATTTTGTCTGTATTTTTCTCTTTCATGAAAACTAACCAATGAGAATCTGTACAAAACTTATCGAGACTAATTGATTCACTTGAAAAAGAGGGACAACCTTCTACTCCTCCTCATAACAATGGTTAGATAATAAAAATGGCCCTCATGGAATTCAGGGTATGCTAATGATGACCAAAAAGTCTCTTTTAAAAAATCATACCTTTCTTCTCATCTTTATGACCTCCTGTACATATTTACAATGATTTTTTTTCTACACGTGCTGTCACTAACATTTCTTGAGAGAGAACTAAATAGGGGGGAGAGTTTTTAGAGAGAAAAGAAACAAAAAGGGAGAGAGTTTTTTTGAGACAGGCTAATGGCAATGTATACTAATTAGGTGGAGGTCGGTATTTTGAGAGGGAGCCTATCTTAATTTTAAGACCTCTTAAAGACTCTTGTGAGAGTCAAGAGGAGTGACAGAACTACAGACCGTGTACAGTAGCAGTTCTTTTTTCTCCCTCTACATTTTAACATTTCCTTTTTCCTTCTTTAGATTGTTACTCCTGATTTATTCTCTCTATCCAAAAATTCTTTTCCTCTTCTGCTCCTTCTTCTTCTTTAGTTTGTCGGTATTCAATATTGCACATGTAAGTCTCCCCCCTCTCTCTCTGTTACAGTCTACACATATGGTAAACTTTTCCCTTTACATTAGGGATGTAAGTCTTACATAAAAAAGTACGTAGGACTAGTGTGTGTGTATTTGTGAGTTTTTAAGACTTACAATTGTTACCCATCTCCCATCTTTACCGTCTTTTCTGTCTCTATCTCCCGCTCCTTTTCTTTAAAAGGAAACATTTGGTTTTGGAATTTTTTTCTGCCGTCTTTTTTACTTTTTCTTGTGTGTGTGTGTGTGTACAAGACACAAGGAAGCTTACATAGTTTTACTTTGACTCATCCATTCAAGCTCAACGCATTTCATTTCACTCCGTCTTCCTAAAAACTTCTTTTTCCTCCTCAACTATTTATCTTGACTGCTCTCTCCTTTTTTGTAAAGAGGAAGAGAGAGAGAGAGAGAAGAAAACTCTAAAAAAAGTCTGCCAGTTTACAACAAACTCTCCACTCTCCCTCATTTTATATGTAGAGATTGCAAACAAACAATGGCCACCCTATTATTCTCAATGTTATATATATTATTATCCTATAAGAAAGGGAGTCTGTTTTTTTCTAACTTTGTGCACTTTAACCTCTCATATTTTACTGTGTTATAGCACAAGGGACACAACCAATACTCCAAGTATTATCTATCCAAAAGTTGGTTAACAAGGAGAGGAAAAAGTACGGTCAAATAAAATCCGTCACTTGTCAACTTCCCGTCATTCAAATGACAATGATAAGACCCTCCAAAACATTTTTTTAAAGTGCCTCCATTTTTTAGACATTTCAAAATAATTCACTAAGCATGGAAAGAATTTTTTCTAACATTATCTGTACCATTTAATTCAAATAAGTGGGTCTGTCTGTTGTTTAAAAGAGAAAAAATTGTGTTGAAATTTTCTAGGACAATTGAAATCAATGTCAAAATTTTTTATTAAATATAATTTCCTTTGATTGTGATGAAAACTATTATTTTTTCACTCATGCATGGCCTGGCTTGTTACTCTAGATAAAGGGAGAGTGATGTAATGTACAGAATCTGTGTGAAGAGACAGAGACAGGGCGAAAGCTGCCAGAAAGAGAGAAACTGGAAGAGTTGGAACAATATTTAGTTAACAAGATATCACAAAGGCGTGCAAAGGCAACAGCTTGGCCTTTTACATGTAAAGTTGGGGAAAAACTAACAATGCTGGAATACCAAATAAGTCATGCAGCCATCCAATAAACTAAAGCATGAAGAGACAAATGGCATTGGCAATGTTAAAAACAGAGACAAGTCTATACATTTGGAAGAAGAAGAGGGCAAACACGAGAGAGATAAAAATCTAAAAAAGCTACCTACCCATTCTCTACAGTCTACATTTTATATAGATGTCGTGCTCCAAACCTTTACATAACATGAGATAACCCTAACCCCTCCGAAAAACTCTTCCAAAAATTTAACACACACAAGGATTTTGGATATGAACCGCCAACGAGGACTATCATGTAAATCCAATTGATCAATGTATCATGTGGCCCTTTTCTCGCCTCCTTTTTCCTTTAAAAAATTGGCTTCTCTTTTTTTTGTTTACTTTGTGACAATATCTTTATGCGGAATACGGAATAAAAAAAATTCTAGTCACATAAAATATTTTTTGGCAGACCTGAATGAGTGCAATGACTAGATAAGGAAGAAAATTGATAATTAATGTAAAAATTTATATGTATCTGTACTAAACAAAAAAAAGAATACAAACAATTCAATGATGACAAAGACATGAATTTTGGAAATGACTTGGATTTTTTTTGATGGAAAGAATATATACAAGAATTTATCATGATTCTGATTCCACCACAGTGTACACTCTGTAATTCTTCAACCCCTTGTATGTAATTCATCACGATCAAGTTTCCCCAAAACAATCATTTATCAATTTCTTTTTGCGACATCCTCAATTTGGCGAGAAAGAAATCCATTCAATGGCCTCTCTCTCTGCACTTCCATTTCAATGAAGGGAGGAAATGGACAGGAGACAAACAAAAAAAAAGAATTGTAAGATTAACGCTCCTTTCATGAAAAGGGCAAGTGTAAGTAAACTTACATGGGAACTATATGAGTGAGTCTCCTATAGCTTAAAGTCATGTATCACAATACTTTGACATATCAAAGAATAATAAAGAATTTTTTTATTGGAAAATACTTCCATGTACTACACAATATAAATTTATTGTCCCATATTTCCACACTGTGACCTACAACTTTGTTTTTAATCTAGAAATTCTCATTTTCCCTTTTCTCAGAATGCACAACACAAAAGAAATGAAATATTAATACAAAAAAATGACTTTCTGGAATGAGAAGAAAATAAAGAACAAAGAGTAAAAAATTTACGGGCTAGTTAATAATAAAATATCACTCACCACTTGGAGCCACGTCATACATGACATGATCTCGTCCTTTCCTCCGCATCAATCGGATGACCACGAGGGCAACAATGGTAAACACAATTATGGCCACACCCAATCCAATGTACAGGGCAATGTCAGTCTCTGCCACGGCTCGAGCAGCTGTAACAAGAAAAGAACAAGAAAAAAATATAATTAATCGTCTTTGCTAGCACTGAGCTAAGTTTTTTTTCTTCATCATTTCATTTCTCATTCTAGTTCTATGCTCTTATATAATACATGGTAACATTTTCTTTATATGTACAAAGTATACGAGAAATAGTTCTTGTCACCCAGCACAAGTCAAGTCAAAGGTGATATATTCCATCTAATGTTAACCTACGGTCAATTGAATCGAACACATTCTGCCTCAATTCATTCTCTTCACCCCCCCTCCTCCTCCTCCCAGTCTCTTTCATTCTTTCCTCAAGATTAATTCAGTAGCAAGAACAAGAGAGAGAGAGAGAGTGAAAGATTTTGAATTAAACAATGAAAGATTGAGGTTTCGTAGACCAATCAACGTATGTGTCTGTGTATATGCTTCACATGTCATCCATTGAGTCTCTCTTTCTCTTTGTGTGTGTGTGTGTCCTCGATTAACGATTGCCACCTAAGGGTTGGACACATGAGGCAAAAAAGAATGAAAAGTACGTCACACGAGCTCACATAATACTTACATTACCCAAAAACCATACACGTATCGTATCATATACTCTCAGAGTGAACAGGAGCTCTCTGTGTTCTATAGACTAGAAAGTTGATTTACTTTGCACACGCTCACTATTACGACTAGTAGGAAAGAGTGAGAGGCAGAATGAAAATCAATTCAGACTTTCTCTCTCTCTGTGTGTATGTGTGGTCGATTTCATATTATAACTATATCCGATTCCATTTGAGCAAAAAAAAGAGAAAGGTCAATAGCATTCTTGATTCTTTCTCCATTCACAGTGATTGTGTTTGATTTCCATTTGTTTCCGGACAAAAGTTCATCTTATAAATTGATTTCGTGCTTTCTCCACATGAAAATGATGCATCGTCTCTCTCTCTCTCTCATTCTTTAAATGCAATGCAGCTCAAATCATTTGACTAATTGTGCCTATATTAAATACAACTTTGTGTATCCGCACAAGAGAGAGAGAGAGAGAGAGAGAGAAAGTTAAAAAAGATATAATTCTTTATTAATTTTTTACGTCATTAAAATTGATGAAGGATATTATTAGACAAGAAAATAAACATGATTTGTGAAATGAAAAGGAGTACAAAAATTCATATTTCATCTGTTTCAACAACCAGAAGCAAAATTTGGAGGATGTGGAACTACACTTATAATTCATATTGCACAATCTTTCCTCTAACTCTAGGACACACTACACTCAGCTGTACTTGACTAGAGAGAGAGAGAGAGAGTTGACACACTCCCCGTGCATTTGTACAATGTGAAGAGAGAGAGAGGGAGGAACAATGAGAACTTATTGAACAGAGCCAGGGGGTCCCATCTGGCTTGCCACACAAGTAAATAATGATTGGACACACGTGGAACCGGACTGGTAAGTTAAAGTGACCCATTTCCATGCAGAACTGAGGATGAAGTGAGACTCGTGCCAAAGCATACAATGACTTTTGCGGGTCAGAATTTTCAACTTGTACATTACATACATATACATATAAAGAGAGAGAGAGAAAGGAATAGAATATATTGGGTGTTGAAATGAATCCCTGGGGAAACCATTTAGCACACAAAGTATGGAGGAGGAACCCCTTACACTGTCCAAAAACCAACCATTCTAATATCACTACATACACCATTGAATGCATTTTAAGGCTTTAAACTGTACTTTTCTCTACCCATTTACCATTGAAAATTTTCACTACTAACATGACTCTCTCTCTCATGTATTTCCACCCCATTCTCTACTTTCACTTGTCTTGAGCCTCTCTAAATTGTCATCACTATCACATTACCCTATTACCAAAACTGTTACCCCCGGACTGTACAATATTGTAATTACTGTACGTACATATTTTATACTGTATCATACATAGAACGGTTCAACACATGTTAAATTTGTATAAAAGTTGATGCAATATTATCTACAAAATTCGATATCAAAAACTTTCTCCATAAAACTACACACACTCTCTCTCAACTAAGGATGTCTGTCCCTGTCTCAATTTTTATGGTGTAATGGACGAAAACCAAATTGAATATTGTGCATTGGCATCAAATTCATATTATACACGGAGGATTCATAAAATAAAATTGAGTGATTATTTAAATGAATTAGAAAACTCTTACTCAGTCCCTAATGACATGAATTGTTTAACTGTCTCCTATGTACATTGTATCACATGTTCTGTGAATAAAAACTGAATCAAAATTGATAACTGAGTCAAAAAATTAAAAAACTATTTTATATTGACTTTCACTCTCATTGCATACACGACACTAAAGACAGAGACTGGGCACTGTTGTGTGTAAGGGGGATTAAAAGGGATAAGTGAAATTACAGACATTGTACAAGTTACAAAAAAAATATATAGAAAACTTTCCTTTGGCAAGTGAAAGGCAAGAGAGTATAAATTGGATACTTAATCCCACAAATTCAAGTTCATCCAACCCAATGAAATTGTTTTGGGAGCCTTGCAATTTCCTCATGACTGAACTCTTTAAACTGAAAAGTAGAAGGAGGAAGGACATTGAAGCCATCATTATGTAAAATGTGCGTAAGGGGGATGTACTATTATATAATAATATGTATCCAAAATTTGTGGATCATATCACAATAGCAATTTTGTCAACTTCCTCTCTCTCTCTCTCTGTGAAGTGAATGTATGACGTTGAGTGTAAACACGTAAATGGTATGGTAAGAAGATACAAGAGGTTGTGTGATATAAAGTATAAAGTCTCAACCTATAAATTGTAGTTTTAACATGATGTTCCTTGCTAGATATCTTGCACATGCAAGATGTTCCCACTATTGTTATGGCTACCATTCAACAAGATGCACGGCATCCCTCCCTCTTCTTATTTTTCTCTATCTCTATCTGTCTTCCACTACCATGCCCGTCTCTGTCTCTTTTTACAAATATATTATTGGTATACAGCTTTTACATGGAGAAAAGGAGAGAAAGATGTATATTCTCTTTGTAATAGTTGTACAAGGGAAAATAACAAAAACATGGAGAAATGCAAGATTTTCTATATAGAGAAAGTGTATGTATTTTATAGAGACAGTAAAAGAGAAAGATTTCATTCACGTCATCCGTGAAAAGGATAATGACATGCTTTCCCTTTATTGTCAGAAGGATGACTTTATTACATGTGAAAGAGCGTGGCAAAGGAGGAGAGTTGTGTATGTATAATCCATTAATAATAACTGCTCCGTGATGACGATGACGAGGACAACGAGAAAGTAAGAGAGAGAAAGATTTTCCCTCTTTCTCTCTCTCTCTCTCTCATCTTTTTTCCTCGTCAAGTCGAAACGATAACTGTACATACGAACAGAGAGAGACATGGAGTCTTTAGTTTATGAACAAGTGACTCTGAGTTGTATACATAATGTATTGTGCATGATAGTCACAAAAATCATATGATAAGGATGAGACATATATAAATATGTATAGTCCATTTTGTAAAAAGGCAGAGATGAAGAGAGAGAGAGAGAGCAAGTTGCACTGTCACTTACTCATAACACTGTGAAGGGTGTATGTATACGCACGTGTATTCATCATGATGCGTAATCCCTAAGATCCGCCTGCTCTCACATAAGAAAAGCAAAAAAAGGAGGGAAGAAAGACTAGAAAAAGGGGGACGAAATGGACCGTAAACTAGTGATTTCGACAGTCACCAACAAAAGATCCCAAAACTTTTCACTAAGAGATCTCCCCAAAAAAAGCAACTCCTCAGTCCTTCTTCTTTCACAGAGTCCTTTCACACACACATTCTTTATATATTCCGACTGGGGTAATAGAAAGAACCCGAAAAATCTAAGGAACCAAAAACTACTCGTACCCTTTCTCTTTTTTTGAGATTCTTTTTTTCATCGTGGTAGAAATTCTCTTTCTCTTTCGTCTTTATAATGATCAAAGATTCAAGGGAAGAAAATGAACATTTTATGATAATTTTTTGTCTCCAGCTTAACTCCTCACTGCTTTCTCTCCTCATGTGTTATTGTAGTCTAAGTACTCATAGCATTTTTCTATGTAAGTTCTATCCTATACTTTATATGATGTACAAGAATGAATTCTCTTCAAGAATCTTTGGCTTGTTTCCTTCCTTCTCCTTCGTCTCTACACATAAAGTCCTTTGTACAAAAGCGACCTTTATCAAAAACTTGTACTAGTTCTAGTCATAATGTACTTCTCTCTCTCTCTCTCTCTCTCTCTCTCTCTATGTGTGTGTGTATGTATAGACACCTACGCAGTGTAGATGGAACACAAAACGCATTTTTTTCTAACTTGAGACTTGACTTTTGACTAAGGGAGTAGAGAGCACAAGTTTCTAAAAATTCAAGTCAAAAGAAATAGACAGGACAAGGGGAGAGAAAAAAAAACTTGTCTTTTTTTTGCATGTCGTCTCCTCTCTTGACGTACAATGGAGAAACATGAGAAATTACATATTGTCGGAAAGGACAAGAAGAACAGCCAACATTTTTTTCTGTTCTTTGTATTCTATAATTTTTATACACATGTTCTCTCTTGCCCTCCTTTTTTTATAGAGAAAAAAAGTGGACACGACAGTACAAGAGAAGAAAGAATTCTCTAGAGAATGGCCAAAAAAAAACTTAAATTGACATGCTTGATATTTTATACATTTTACATTGTACACTGTATTTGTACACTGAAGACATTTGAATGGAACCAAAAAAAATGAAATTTAGTTTTCAAAATACATCCTGACTTTTTTGTATCAAAAATTATTATTCGGGATCCACTTAAATCCATTATTATAAATTATAATAATGATAAATTTATTCTTTTCTGTATTGTAAAAAATTCTTGCTCATTCCACCCAATATAAATTCACTTTCTCTCTCTCTCTCAGAATTTTGATTTTGATTTACAATCCATAGTTAAAGATAATCTTGAGTTTAGTATAATGATAGTATGAGATTGATGAAAAGAAAAGGGCAGAGATTTTTTCCATGGACACAACAAGAACCACAACTACTAAACTACACAGTGGGCTATCCATCCATCCTTGTCGATATCCCATATGTCAACAAAGGCGTGGTGAAGTCTCTCGAGGCAAATGCCAACTCATAAAGGGATGACCATGATAAGAGGAAAGAATTACACGTAGTCCAAAATGATGATATCCATGGTATCCATCATCTATTAATAACGTTTGAACATGCTGTTCACTCTTCAAGAGAGAGAGAGGACTATATTAGGTATCATCCTCCCTTCCATTGAATGTTGAACGGGGTACAGTTTTGACACATGAAAATACTTGAACTTGATCTCACAGGATGACTCAAACAAATTTTCATTCTCTCTCATCTCTGCCATTCCAAGAGTGTGAGAGTGACTCTCGGGAGGGTCAATTTATTCTACATTTTGTCAATATGAAAGATCCTACAGTCAACAAAAAAAATTCATTGTAGAGAGAAGATCAACTTGAGACCAAACATTCTTGTCACCACTTTAACCTTAAAACTTTCCCTCCTGGAGTTTTTCTCATCCTAACCTCCACCAAGCTGAGATATAATGAGCCTAGCAGGATACAACTAATAACAACACAACCACACGCGCCCACACACTTCCAAACTTCATCACACATGCTCATTATGTATTGTCATCAGAAAAGTATGGGGAACAAAATATCATTCAAGACTTTTCTTGTTTGTGTATGTAGTGCTTTTGTAATATTGTTCATGATTATGTCGGCTGTACAGAAAGAGAGAGAGAGATGAGGAATTTTTGATGGGTAGAAAATGAACTGTTGGTTATTTCATAACCAATAAGTTGAACTTAATAATATCCATTGCCCCTTTTTCCCTTCCCCTTTGTATAAATAAGGGAATGTATACCCTTGTGTGGGAAGGAAGCCTGCATAATTGTTTATTCCGAAAGGAAAGGAATTTTTTGTAATGGACTTTTATTACATTCTCTACAATGTACATTGTACATTGTACAACTGAAACATTGAATGACATATTTTTCTTGTATCTGTAGAATAAGAAATAAGAATAAGAGCTGCACTTATACAGTTATTTAACTTTTGGGGGTTTATAAAGAAAGAGAGAGAGAGAGAGGGACTGGTACTCCTACCTCGTAATAAGCGTATTCATCATCATCATTCATCTCTGCTGATTGAGACTAAATTGGCCCTTTTCAATAAAATAGCCGTGAAATCCCTCGAGAACATTTCATGCCTGTTGGGCAAAGGAAAAAGAGAGAGAAAGGAAAAGGGAAAACTCTCGCTCTTTCTTTCTGCTTTTGACTCACAAAACTGACACAAAAGAAGAGTGAGGGAGGCTATAGAAGGGTAAGTAGGTAGAGGTACGGTCCCAGTGGGACTTGAGACAGAAAACGACAGAAAGGACGACAACGACTTGTATTCTAAACTCCCTCTCTCTCTCTCCCGGACACAGTCACTTACTTCCATTTCCCATCGCTTTAAATTGTATAGACATAACATGGTTGAAAGTTTGACTCTATTTTGAGAAGAATCAAGATTCCCTATTCTACACACTTTTATATATACATAAATATACTAGTATATATGTACATTAAGCTTTATATTATTTGGTATAAAAAAGTTATATAAAATACAAGGCGATGACTCCCATTCATCTCCTTGTATTAGACGGGGCTTTTTTGTATGTCTGTAGTCTGTGAGTTAGTTCTTGTAAAAAGGGGTTTGTATATTTATTTCATTTGTACAGACTCCAATTTTAACTCTAGCCAAGCCACATCCTCTGAGAGACTGAGACTTGATGTACAAAGACGTGAGACTCTAGGGCTCTACGTGCAATGTATAAGAGAAAGATGAAGGAGCGCAATAGAGAAATTATTGATGAGTTGCCTCTCTTTCTGTATTCTGCGGTCATTTTTAAAGCCCATCCACCCCCACTCTGAGAAAAACATGTGACATGAAGACATGATGTATTCTTTCGGAAATTGTAACGCCGGCTGACGTACACAACTCATGTATACTCTACACATTTTTTTAAGTGATGCAATACATTTGAGAGCCAGTCTGTTCTCTTGTACAATTTTCCTAAATGACGACAGAACAGAGAGAGAGAGAGAGACCAACTAAGAGGACAAGGCAGAAGGGGCAAAATTCCACAATTTTTACAACTCTCTACTTTTACATTATGTGTAGAGAGGGAGGTAAAATGTTTTTAGTTTTTGGAAAAAGAACCCATGTAACATTTTACTCCTGATTTTTGTTCTGTAAGGAAAGAGTCTTGTCTTTAGGAAAAAGTTTTTGTTGGAAATGAGCAACTGTTCAACATTCATTTTCTTTTCTTGACACATATCTCACAACATAACAATGAAAACTCTTTTCATCTTCTCATCCCCAGTCTTCGTCAAGACAACTCTACAAGCTTTTTCCAATGAGTCCACAGTGTACAAAAACGAAGAGGAGATGACGAAAGGAAGGTACTTGGTCCGTCTTTATGACTCTTTCATATGTACTCATTAGTGTAGGTAGTACAGATATATAAAACTACAGATATGACATATACTGGATAGTAACACGCACCCCCTCTCATGTTTATGTACATACTGTATTCTGTACAGTAAAATCTACAACATGCGTAATATCAGTAATATGTCCTCCCAAAGGAAATTCAACTAGACCATTTCTAACTCGTGAATAGAAAATAAAGTTACTTTGGCTCATCTCCTTCATGTACATTAACCTTGTAATTTATAGGAAATGAAATGAAATTTCAAATCCTTCCTTAGTTTTCTCTCCCAAACTTTACACTATTTAAATATCCCTCCTTCATTCTAGTCCACGTAAATTCTGACGAGGTTTTTGTATATACAAACTGTTATATTCTGTATTAAATGCTCCCATTTCAATTTCACTACAGAGACACAAAACAACAACAGAATCACATTCACATTTTACTTAATCAAGGTACCTCGTAGGGGAACTAACGTGCGTAACATCGTCAGGAGAGACTTTCATTTGAAGACGGTGAAAGTAGACGAGAGAAATATATTTATCTTAATTGTACATCAACATTTATAATTTACATTTGAATTCACAATTTGTATTTCTCTCTCTCAAAATATTCAAAACAAGACTCGAAAGGGCACAGGTTGAAGTTATGTCATAAATGTTTTTTTTAAATGCGGGAATCGATTTCAATTCAAGTCCACAACAATTATTTCTCTTTCTTTAGCCTCCCTATGAAGGGAAAGGGGAAAAATACTCTCCATGAGGAAAGTCACATTGGTAACATAAATTGTAGTACAAAAAAATCGATGCACATTTGAGGATAGGCAGGGGCACTTTGACTAGGTAGAAAGGTGCCAAGGGTTGAGGGTAGCCAAAATTGAGAACCACAGAGCCAAAAGGTAAAAATTGAAAAGGAGCATTGAGAGGAATGCCTAATAAATCGAATCCAGTGTCCTTATGTATTATCTATTGAATCAAGAGAAATTGGCCTCCATCCAAATGACTGACACTACCACTAAATCTACCCCCTACAACATTTTTTTTGGTCTTAAGACTAACCCATACAAAGTCAATGCCAATGCTAAATCAGATTCTTTTCCCTCCCCCTTCTTTTGTATATTAGTCAACAAACTGTACATTTTTTACACTGTACACCTTATATTTATCTAACTTAAATTATCTATGCTATTTACAATTTAAGACTAATACACTTTGGTTGATGAGTTCATCACCAACTTTCGACTTGTTTTAACTTGTACCGCCAACTATGCATTGGCACGTTCAAAATCCTTGTTAAAACATTAATCTGGATTATTTAGTCAATTTTTCACTCTCACTCTCTTTTATCTCCATTGAATTACATTGCGGATGTAAAATAGACAAAAAGGATGGTCTTCATTGTCAAGTACAAATATTTTTACATTTATTTTCTCTCAATTTCAACCGATTTGAGTTAAACAAAAAAAAAATTTGAAGCTTAGCGTTGAAATTTATTTTAAAAAAATATACAAAAACAAGGTGACGGAGAAAAAATGCTTCATTTCCTTATTCCAAACTCACTTCCGCCTTTTCTCATCTTAAAAGATAGTTTTGGCTGAAGAAGGAGAGTAAAATAAATTAGAAAAAATTAATCTCTCTACATTTTCTCCCCTCTTACGTCATTCCATGTATTTTTTTACAGTACAAATGTAAAAAATACACATTTTTTTACATCAACGTGTATTTGTCTCATGTTATTTTGACGCCCTTCCAAATACTAAAACCAACTACCTTTCTCTCTCAAAAAAAGTTTACAGTTGCCACCACAATGTACCTAAATGTAACAATACACAAAGTAGTGGTGAAGATATAGAAATACATTGTACGTACATAATGATAAAATTATAATTCTCCCCTCTCTCCCTTTTCCACAAAAAAAAAATTTCTTAGTTTTTCTTAAGACGTTCTATCCACAAACTAAACAAAGTCTGAGCAATCCAATTCGCACTTAGTGTCGAATTTATCCTCATGCTTGTTGGAATATCTGTAAAAAAAGGAAAATGTGTGTGAGTACAAGTCCTCGGTTTTTTTCTCTCCTCACAATGGACAATTTCTCCCTTTTTTTCTTCAAGTCTCTCTCTCAGGTCTGAGGAAGTGCCATTGCCATACATGAACTTTTGGGGGGGTATATTTCTGTAGGTTGTTGTCGTCGTCCTCGAGACTTGTGTGAATGACTCTCATGTATCATGAGGAGTAGCTGGGGGAAGAAGATGGCTCATAAAAATTGCTATAGATATAAATTGTCAGTGAGATGGCAAGAGAGAGAGAGAGAGAGAGAGAGAGCCAACTTCTCCATTTATAAATCCACAATGCAACCCCTCTACAGATGTATCTCCACACTCCACACTGTGTGTATAACTTGGAGGAGATACTCTCTAGTTCTCATTTCTCAGACAAAAACGCGTGTACACATTTTCTAATATGTATACAAATATCACTCTATCTGTACAGAGTCGAGATTCTTTTTTTTCTGCCTTTCTTTCCCTCTCTCTCTCTCTCTTGTTGGCCTGATGGTTTCCCATTGTGATTTTCTCGACTACTTACTCTGACGTCTATACTTTTTATAGGTTTTATACACACACCGTCACAGCAGACTGCCCATGTTCCATGTATTTCTCCCTCATATATTTGATATTGAAGATATCATACGTCATTGATACAACTAATACAAAGCACTAAATATATACAGTACAGTACACAGTGTGTACTGTACTCCTACAACAAAAAAAATAACTTGGAGCACAACTCCCACCCCTCTTGCTCTTTATATTCTATTTTCTGTGAATTTTCTACTACTGAGGTTACTCTCTTCATAGTATGAAAGCGGAAGTACTCAACTCACCCAAGAAGACCATATCCGTATCCATTCCATAGAAAAAAGAGAATCGATATAAGAATTTTCTTCTTAGTTGCAATGTGTGCCCATAGAAAAGGCCAATCTCTACAGTCCACTATGAACTCTAAAGCTTGTACATATTTTTTGATATTCTCGTCCCTTTTTATATTGTCTTTCTCTCTAGTGTCATGAGTCAGAACTCAAATAAGAAAGAGGGAGGAAGCTTGTCAAGAGAAATTTTTTGGTGTAAATTCAACACACTGTGTAATCACTACATGATTGTATAAGCAAAAGCAGAGTAAATGACAAGTATACAAATGTAAGTAATCTTCACTGGAGAAAAGAGAACATGTACATTTTATACGAGTAGGAGAATTGCCTTGAGAAGAGGAGGGAGAGGACCACGAAATAATGGAAACGACAAGAGTTTTTTTTTCGCCATAGCCAAAGCATAAAAGGGGACCTTCTCTATTCTCCCTTGTCTGCTCAAAGCTCCTGCTAACTGCCTGTCACTTGGAATTCTGTCAGTCAAACTCAAACGGAATCCAATGAAGCTAAAAACACCCTCAAAAGACAGTGACGACGACTACCCCCATCATTTCCTATTCTTTTTCTTTTTACTTTCTCTACTTTTCTCCCTCGGCCTCTCACTTCGTCTGTAAATAAATACTTTGTAATATTCAAAGATTGTACATTTGTGGTTTTTGTCATTTGTATATACAAATTTTTTTTACGACTCACAATGCAACAATTCATTCACAGTCAGATTAAAATGTGCATGAATACATAATGATGAGTAAAGTAAAGGGGAAAAAATGATGAGGCAGACGTCAGTCAGGTCCTTCATTTTCATTCTCACCCCATGGGTTTTGTGTGTGTGCGGGTGCCAAATGACAAAGGGATTGGGTTCCACCCAACCCTTTAACTTTTTTTCTCTTTCTTTGGCGTCAAACTTGTTTGTGTTGTACGTAACTTTAACGTTAAGATGAGAGTCTCTATACCTTTTTTTATACTTCCTACACAAAGAAAAGGATGGTGTGTGTGAGTACATTTTTATGAAAACGGAAAGACCGCAAGCGTGTGCCAAAAATTTCCTTCCCATTACTCCCTACATTGCATTAACCAGACTAAGATGAGTTGTTGTCATGGTTCCTCTACATTTTTGTAAATCTCGCCCTCTATTTAATCCCATAAGAGAAATAGAAAGAGGAAGAAGAGCTAAAGCAAACTTTTTAATACAAAAAAATTTATAGTGGAAGCCAACACACACAAAAAAAATTTGTAATGGCTCATACCTCCTTAAATGAATTACCATTTACTATATTACTCAGTCAGCCTGAACCAGAGCCAGGGCCTCTAGCTCTAATACCCATAAACCCACATTCAAGATTCAAGTAAAAAAAGTACGCATTCTCCCCTATTTATACGTACAAAGTACAGAAATTTCCTATGCTATTTCCTATACTGAAATGTTTTTTTTGTACGAAAAAGTTCAATCTTCTCGTAATAACCTCGTAGAGCCTTTCCTTTTTAAAGAATGGCAAAGGCAAAGAATTTTAATTCCCTTATCCACTCAAATTTTCTGCATTAACTATACTTATATAACAAATGGGAGAAATCTCTAAATATATGTATAATGTAATTATGTATTACAAAGTAAAAGATCAACCCTCTGCCTCAAACCACAACCACTATTGAGTACACACAATAGGAAAACTAACGTCATGTCAAATTACTGATCAACTTAATCATAGCCTTTACTTTACTTATATAACACAGATTACATAATCGCTGTTCACTTAATAAGAAAATCTTAGGCGTTTTCTCTCTCTCTGTAGTTGAAATCCCCTCCATGAAATTAAATGGACAACTAAATACATTGTCTTGTGCTTGTTGTGTGTGTACACTGGACAAGATTAGCATAACATCTCAGGCCTCAACGTTACATGAACATCCCCAAGCCACGCAATGCAATGAAACGGAAAGTAGCACTAAAGTTTTAGTGTGTTCATTCACCATCCATTCAAAAACACAATCCTCTCATTCTCATACACAAACGACAGAGAGAGAGAGAGAAAAGTAAACAAAACAACCCCCACAAAATTTACCATAAATGAACATGACTCGTGTGACCCATAGAACAAGTTAACAAGTAAATACAATTAATATCTTGTTCAAGTCTACGAATTTCTATAAAAATTAATTGAGCCACTTGCCATTTCTTGATTATTTTAATTATAAAAAAGCTACTCAATTCAACCAATTTTTTAATGGAGACCATTAAGAACTAAGGACCAAATAAAAAGTACAGCCAATATAACAGTGAATAGGAACCATGTGTGGGGTCTGTATGAATGTGTGTGGGTGGTAGAGTGTAGGCTAGAATGAGCTTTGCGACTTGTTTGAGCCTGAATTCACAATTGACACTCTCCGATTAAGTTTGGTTGGCTAAGCAAAGCCAGCTTACTGGTTCGTTGGTGGTGGTTGATACGCTTAGGCAATCAAATGACAGCTTGCTTGAGGCCTTCCATGCTTAACTGACCATATAACAGGCGGGAATGTGTGTAGTGATACCCCCGTGTGTTATAGATACATATATATAGTGTACAGAGACTAAAGACCAATCCAATTTCTGCTATATCCATCCACCGCATCAAGATATCACTGACAAAATGTTTCATTCCAAGTAGTCCAACCGTAAGCGAACTGTAGAAATTTTTTGGGGGGCAGATGAGAGTAGTAAATAGAAATGGGGGAGTATGGTTAAAACCAAGATTTTCCCAATTTATGATCTTTCCTTACAATTCTTCTTGTGAATTCCTTTTTATCCCACTCTTGCATCTTCTGCTCAATCGCCTCACATCCGACCACTTCCTTCTTGACTAATCGTACATGGTCTGATTCAGTTTCTTATTTCACTACTCTTCCCCTCCCCTCCTCTTATCATCAACTTAATCATAGTCAACGAACATGGAAAGAAAGTTCTTTCAAGACATTGGACATTGACAGTTGAAAAATAAGTGCATGGAGCCATGCTACAATGCTTGGGGGTTTTCAAGAACAAGAACTTGATCGTCACTAAGACAGTTTTATGACTATCTTTAGAAGACAGCCAATAAACGGCATTGTTCTCTGACTTCTCTGAGATAGGGATACATACAATCTCCAATTTTCTTGTCTTTTTCTCATATGCTACACTGTACAAAAGACAACACATTTAAAAAGATACAAAACTTCAATATGCTGACACAAGCAAATAGTCCAAGGGACTGTCGACAGTCTTTGATATTTTGCAGGGCTGTGCTTTTTACATTTCTGGGAATGGAATGATGAGAAAAATGAGCCAGGGTAGTAAATCTTGCACTCGGCTGACTTGTGACTTTCTCTCAAGTTATACATGGTTAGTCTCTCTAAAGAGAAAGATGTCAAGGAGGCATGTACACAGAATTGTCATCGTTAGAAAGATGGGAAGAGAGAAAGTGTGTAGAGGAGTATACAAATGTTGTATATTATGTAAGAGTGGGAATTGTTAAAGTAAGAAATGGTGTACAAAGCGAAATGGAAAGTATAGAGAGAAAGGGGCAAGTGAAATCAGTTAGAGTTTCAAAATTGGGCAGAGAATGGATTTGAGTGTCTTTTTCTACTACAATAGAGAAAGAGGAACCTCTTCCTTCCTTCACTCTCGTCAATGAATGACGAGATCAAGAAGCAGAAGAATGAGAGTGTGGCTGAGAGAATAAGTCTTCAAGAATCAAACTTGAGCTCTCTTATACCCTCTCTCTCTCTGCCTTTAGTTCTACTGTGTATAGTTTCTTATTCTCTACCGCCTACCCGCCGCCTCCCTCATAACGGCTGGTTGAGTCGAGATGGAAAGCCTCTTGGTCTTTTCTCTCCCTCTTTCTTGACGTTTTGCCTTTTTGACGACTCTCGCTTCATTTCTTTTCTCCTCTTCTTCTTATTTTGGCGTTGCTAAATTTTATACACTAAATGGTATGACTGTTCAAGCAAATATCTTATTAGTCTCCTCCATGTTTATAATCTTAGACTCAAGTCTAGTCTCAAGATTTTTACTCCTTTATTTTGTACAGGCTTAACATTGTGAAACAAGTTAAAAATCCCCGAGTCACCACTTTCTCCATTTCCAGAGATAAATTGATTTGATGCCACGCAATGAATTTTTCCACCAAAAAAACCATCCCCCTTCGTTACCCCCTAGTCTGCCATTGATACATAAAAAATAGAAAGTGAAAACACAGAATCTGATTTTGGGGTATAATGGAAGATAAAAAAGAAAGTTATATAAAACTGGGAACATGACATGCCATATGACTTGTAAGTTGTACACACACAGAAACACTTTCACTTTCTTGTTGGTTGGGCTAAGAAGGATTGACTCTTGTCCAATTGATTCGGATCATTTGACAAAGTGCTGGTATTGCCATCACGGATCGCGTGTTACAAAAAATATATAATAAACTAAACTGTTGTCGGGTTAGGGAAAAAAGGGAAGCAGGAAAAAAAAGTTGGAGTTGGCGAGGCGAGGATGAGGAACAGAAATCAAAAGGACGGTTCATTTCTTTTTTTTTCAAACATCAAACTCACTTTCTCTCTCTGTCTGGATATAGACTTGGCTATTTCAAGTTAAATCTTTAATCCTTGCAATGGTACAAAGTTGTAACCCTTTTTTTTCAAATAAAACATGGGCACATTAAACTAAGTCTTTTTTTACAACTGCTCAGTTATACATGTACTGTAATGCATGTAGTTATTATTGAAAGTATAAACTTGGAGAGAATTGGTTGAAATTGCCCACATACAACACCCGTCCTATCATCAAGCTCAATATCATTAATCCCAAAACTCTCAGATACAGTCGTCGCCAACAAATAAATAACCCACCATTAGCGGTACTGGTGCTAATAGGTAAGAGTGAAACTGCAAATACCCCCCTCTTTCATCCCATTTATCAACATCCATCCCCTCCCTTTCTTCTCCACCCCTTCCCCATATTTTTCGCACATACAAGAGAGAGAGAGGAAAAAATATTTCAATTTGTTAAGACTTTTTTTTCTTCTTTTTTTCCTTCAACACCTCCTTCCTTCCTCTTTCTCTCTCTCTCTTACTTTCATCTAGATATGCCATGGAATCTATTCAATCCCAAGTATTTAGGTATAAAATAAATTACATTCATCTCGTTCACGTCCATGTCTTTTCACTTCACGCATGAAATCTTCATTGGCCCTCCTACATTCTGTAGTATACGGTTTCAGCCTCAGCTTCAACTTCAACTTGAGATTCCAAAGTCCAAGACTAAGAGAAAAACCCGGAGCTCTGT
The DNA here is from genome assembly GCA_034700945.1 of Arrhopalites spinosus. Classification (NCBI taxonomy): domain Eukaryota; kingdom Metazoa; phylum Arthropoda; class Collembola; order Symphypleona; family Arrhopalitidae; genus Arrhopalites; species Arrhopalites spinosus. The sequence continues at coordinate 19,210 of JAQIVZ010000984.1, read as the reverse complement.
TCTATTGCCCCCTTACTTTCTTTTTTTCTCTCTTTTCTTCCTTTTACTTCTGTTGAGCTTCTCCCTCTCTCTCTGGTTTTCTATAAACTTTATCGCCAGTCGACACATTCGGCTTTATCAATAGGTAGGCATGAGACATGACGACGGACCCCGAGAAAGCACACATTTCTTGGTCCTCATGGAAAGAGCACCACACAGTGAGAGAGAGAGGGACGTATGGTATAAGATTGGTTAAATATAAGAGATTTTTTTGAAAAGGCGTGAGGAAACGAAAAAGAGGCATCGGAACAAAAGAAGGCGGCCGTTTATCTTGAAAGAGGAAAGCGTGTCTGTGACGTGGATGGCGCTCTTTGGGACCCACTTCCGCACATCTAATGCCTTTCGGACTCCTCACACACGAATCAATCTTTCACCAGAGAAAGACCCAAAGCTGTATCAACCTAAACGTCACAAAAATGAATTCACTCACTCTCTTTCTTTTTAGTGTGTGTGTGTGTCTATGTACCATATACAGCAATATGTACACAGAGAGGAAGAGAGAGAGAGAGGGAGAAAGTGAGAGATGTGCTTGCCTACATTTCTTTCCTTAGCTTTGAACTAATACAAAAAAGGAAAGTAGGTAATGTTCTTTGGATTTCTTATAATATTTTCCGCCTCTACGGACCCCAAACTCATCTGTAATAGTCTCAAGTAAGTTTTTTTTACTCATTTCTTATATAATATCTGTATCTATAGGAATCCTCATCCTCAATTTTTATCAGTTGCCCCAATGACGACCATGACGATGCGAATGTCAAACTATTCAACCTCCAAGTCCAAGTCCAAGCTCAAGCCCATGTCCAGCACACACACACACAAGAAAAGAAGAAGAATAATAAAAAAGTCTATAGTTGGCTAACGACATTTTGCTCCATCGCCTTCACGATGGACGTCATTCTCCACTCGCTTGACTCAAATAGAAGAAGAAGAAAAAGAATGGGGACAAAACTTGGGAAGGAGAAAGAAAAAGGAATGGTATATAGGCAAAAAAGAGACGATCAAAAAATGATTCCCCCTTTACGGGTAGAAAAAGTCGTGCTTTCTTATTTTTTTATGCTGTTGCTCTGCCCTATAACACTGTCGTCTTGTATAAAGTAAATATACACACTCGTGCTGCAAATATTTCGAGCAATATTGCCATCAAAGACTGGGAGAAAAGTGGTCCTGTGTGGAATGGCATGAGAGAGAAAGAGAGAGAGATGGTGTGTAAGGATAAGCCTGAAGCAACTTTCACTGGGGTTGGTTGGTGACTGTGAGGGGCATTGAAGGTTATTCATGCTTGAGTGTCAACAGAGTGGCGGTAGTCGTCTGGACAATGTTGGATGAAGTGGGAGCAAGAGCAACCCCCGTTGTGTCAACTCGTTTTTTGCCACCAGCTACTCTGCATGTGTTTGTATTCTCCACACACACACACTCTCTCTCCTCTTTCATAATATCCACAGAGTATGGCAAAGCATGAACAAAGTTCACTCAAATCCATGACCGTGGCAATTGCCCCAACTCCCCTTTGTAGAATACACACATTTTCTATATCCTCTCTCAACTTAGGAGTGTCAATTGTACGACTCTAAAAATAGAAAAAATCTATGCAAAAGTTGTTATTCATCTTGAACTTTATATACAAACTGAATTGAATAAATGGTCCAAACAAATGTAGAGTGAAAAGCTTCCGGTTGGTCACAAACATGTTGAGAAAGTATCTAATATGTATACATGGATTTAACCCATTGGGTTAGCATACAAAAAAATGTAGAAAGAGAAAGTATTTTATTTTTTAAAGCTAGAAACACACACAGTCATCTATTTATGTTGATGCATTATAATAAAAAATCACAGTTATACAGATATAACAATGGTTCTAAGTTATAAGAGTATGTGGTGTAGAAATATTTCTCAACTACCAACAGCGTCAAGTGGATTTCATAATAAAATTTACCATTTTCTCTCTCTCTCTCTTTCCATTTCATTCTCATTTTATGTATTATGTGGATTATTATTGTCGAGTATTTATTTCAATCTCACATTTTCACAATTTTTGCTTTCACTCTCCACACTAGACCAACATGAGTCCGACTACATTATAATTTTCATGGTCATTCCCATTTCCCACGTGCTTGTGACGGGGGGACAGTAGACAAAAATATGAACACACACACAAAGGGGGAGTAAACCAACGGAATATGGAGACAGTTTGTGTTGGGAAAATAGAAAATGAACGAGAAGAGAAAGAGAAGTTAATGAGAGGAGAAACGGTCCCTTGAATTCAATTTATTGACCCATTCTTCCATGCATATTATTGCACTGTGACTTGCAATATGCAATAAGGCGCTTCCACACATTTGGAATTGTGAATTGAATTGCATCTCTCCCTCTCTCTCCTTTCCATCACGGGCATCGGACAAGGAGGGAAGGGGCAGAGATTTATTTTGATATATAAATTGAATACTGGTAGATGTGGACTATTGCTTAATATATAAAGTAGTGGACTCATCTCTCTCTATCATAATACCTAAATATCCCAAGCACACCCGCAAACAGTCCACCACTCAACTCCTCCGTCTCCTCACTGATCCCATAAAATAAATTGAATCCATCCCAGCATACGTCATAACTCAAATTCATATACACCATGTGTCATCCCAGTCTTTCCCTTTTATTATAAACATACACAATTCAAGTACCATCGCATCGTTGTAGCAGGGCCAGCAATTATATGAAAACTCAATACAAAAAAAATCACGAGATTCTTTGACTCTTTATCAAAGAATGTCTGGGGAAAGTCTACATTCTCTATAGGTATAAAAACACTGTCTATTGTATAGCATGAAGGTTATTGTGACTGGAAAGTGAAAGTACGGACCACAGTGAAACTAACCATCTTCTCAGACAACATTGGCATGCCGTGGACGATGGGAGTGAGAGCAAGAGCCAACACGGAGTCATTACAATTTAATTCGAAGAGAGAGAGAGAAAGAAACAAGGACAAGTTACATGTTTTTCGAGTAAAAGTGAACTTTCTCATCTATTACATTCTGTACAAGAGAGATACTAAAGAATAGTATGTAGTATTTTGTTATGTAGGATATGAACAAAATAGAGTAATTTTCTCCAAAGAGTCTCTCTCTCTGTTCAACAACAAGAAAATAAAATGCGTAGAGAGTAGACTCACACAACAAATCTTGAGCTCTTTCTCTCCTTTTTTTACGTTTTCCATTCATTCCACTACTGTGTATACTTTGTGCTTTCTCTTTAGAAAAAAATAGTCTTACTCATTGCAAAAAAAACTAGAGCTACTATTCTAATGCCAGCCGTCTTGTTTACTCAAGGAAATGGGCCAGGAATGGACACGAAGTAAAGTTTCAGTCGACAATTCACTCTTGTGAAAAAGCATGTGTACTTTGTACTCTGTCTCTGTTTATGTATCTCTTGTCTACTTTTTTTCTAACTATCTAACCCATAATATCTACCTATAAAATTACGAGGTTGAATGGGAACTTTCTCTTTTTATATAATACCTGTATAACATTTTATATGCACAACGTTCTCTCTCTATATATAGTACTCTCACTCATGATCATTAGAATGATTGTAAGTTGGAAAATTGAAAAAGACAGTCAAAGTTTACTTCTCTCTCTCTTTATCTGACTCTAGCTTCTGTGCAATGCAATATCTAAGTTGTAATGTAGGGCATCGAACTCGAGAGGCAGATCATAACATTGAACAGACTCACCCACATACAGATGTCTGTCTATATACAACTCAAGTCAACCAGTCGATTCGCAATCCGCTCGATAATTCGCCAGAGTGTCCATCGGACATGAGGCAAAAGAGAGAAAAAAAGAATTTTTACACAGGCTTCATCTTATACTGGTACAACACATGTGTACATGTATCATATGGAAACTCAAGAGACAGAGAAATTTCTACTTTTTTTCTAGTCTATTTATGTCTGTCTGTGGTCTCATTCCATATTATTATTATTGAGGAAATATTTCTGTCTTTATAGACGATCCATTCCATGAGAGGCATCATTTCCAATTTCACTTGCACTAACCCTAAGTACACTCTCTCTCTACCCAATTCTGATGATGATGATGACGGCTAAGGATAAATTGATGGATAGACACACACTCACTCTTGTTTCAAAATGGCTACTCGAGCTCAAAAACCTTATACACTTTTTATATTATTTGTACGAGTACGAGTATCTTTTGTACATAGTTGGCAATGGCAATCTTGTAGTTTCGCACTCGCTCTTCATCGTGGATCATCGGAAATACAAATGTACAAATGTTTAGTGTAGTTTACTTGAATTGAGTGTCTCTCTCTCTCTCATTTTACTATAACAAATTACATACATTCAATTCCACTCTAGTTTATTTTATTCGTCGACAGTTTTATTTTTTAAAGGGTTTCTATTTTTTTTGCTCAAAATAAAATTGAGTATTAAAATAAATATGACAATCAAAACAGAAAGAGAATATTTTTCACTCAGTACTTGCTATTATTTTTACACACATGGTAAATTGCACAAGCTCGCTCTCTCTCTCTGACTGCGGAATTTATTTTTTTTTGCAGAAAAGTAACTTTGTAATGAATATATTTTTATATACGAAATAAAAAGCTTTGACTATTATAATATTCTCTCATATTTTTTTGCGCAGTTATACGTATTCATCTTCATCTCAAGTTACGATTTCTCTTTTGCCTCTCTCCTACTACTACGCATGGAAATATATCTGTACTCATACAAATTTTATTTGCTTCCCTGAAGCTTTAGGCTCTCTCCAAATATTATATATGATCCAAATGCCCGTGCCAACCTTTACATTTTATTTTTTTCTACTAACAAAAAAAGGAGGAAGTAAAAGTACAAGACGTTGAATCTTTACAATATTTTTTTGAGGCCCTCAAAGTATTGACAAAATAGAGAGAGAGAGGGAAAAAGATCATTGAAAATTTTGAAAGCCCAAACCAATACCAATATCTTCTCCTCTTCTTTCTATTGTGGTTTTGAGGTTGTGGAAAAAGGAGAGGGGAGGATAAGATGAGAGTCAGATTTGATTTTTCTCTCTCTCTAGCTTTATCAAATCGCACATGGCATGACAAGCCACACACACTGTACCATCTTCCATCTTCTTCATCATCCATACTCCTCATCCTTCAAGTTTCAATTTCGTCAACCACAACCTCAAACTCAAGAAAACTTTTTTTCTGTCTCCATCTCAAATCTCAATTGAATCATCCCCCCTCTCTTTTCAGCATGAGAAGGTTTTTACAAGAGACAAAGTATTAATATGAATTAATATGACTCTCCTAAATTTACCTCAGCCCTTTTTGTTCTCATCCCCTCTCACTCCCTTTAGTTTTTAATACCATGAATGAAACAAAATTAAATGCAGACTTCTGTGGAGGGAAACTCTCACAATGGGGGGACAGCCACAGTACAATACAAATGTTGTATAGAAAAGAAGGGATAGACTGCAAATGTAATGATAATGATAGGTTTCCATTGGCACATAACAAAGTCAATATCCACGGCAGGTAGGGATTTCATGGCTAATAATATACATATATATGATATACTAGTAAAATAGGGAATTTTATAAAGTCCATTTTATCACAGTGAATAGACATGTACATATATAAAGCTTCTATTATTCACCATCACAATATCAAGCTAGAATCTCCTCCTTTCTCTAATCTCCAATTCTGCAAGTCTGCAACTCCTGTCACTTCGTATAACCTCAAAAAACATAGTGGACTCATATACTCAGCATTTTCTCCCAAAACTTGTCACTCCCTGCTGGCTACTACTGTACACATACAGACTATATAGACTATATATACTGTAGGGTGCCTACTAATTTATTATGAGCACACGCACTTGTACTTGTAAAAGCAGTGCATTGTGCACTACTGTCACTTTTCAGGAGGGCGTAACGCATTGCAAAACCAAAACAATCAAGGGGGTGAAAGTAAGCGAGCTAGTCTAGTCACAACACAGTCTAAACGTACCTTTCAACCCCTCTAATAAAATATGCTCTGTGTATAGATTTTGCATAAAATATCATAGCCTTGTTTGGTTACTAAGCTACCCAAATATTTTGTCTTAATTTTTGAAATTCACTCCCCCTCCATTTTATTTTTGCTGTATAATACTCGTATACAGTTTTATTTGTAACAAAGTTTTACAATAAATTTTTTATGTTGGGAAAATGTTGATTATTTGCACAAGAAGAATATTTGAGTATACAAAAAGCTTTCTCTTTTAGTAAATAAGACAATGGCTCCTCATCACACTAAATCTTTTGGAGCGTCTAATATTAGAGAGAGAGAGAGAAGAAATGTTGTTGTTGTAAGTTACGGATTAAATCAGGATTAAGCTTTTGCGAAAACGACATAAGGGGCACCTCGTTTTCTTCTTCTTCGTCTTCATACAGATAATAAGCTCTTCGTTGGTTCGCGGGTTCTTTTGTGTATACAATATTTGTGCCAAATGGCCTTTCCGTGTCATCTTGAGCTTCTATACCCATGATTTTTTTTCATCCACTCATCTCCTCCCCCGCTCTATACCATAAGTACATATATATACATGCTTGTGTGTATCTGTAGAATAGACAATTTTAGACCGTCTTCATTGAGAATCTTATAGTGTCAAGCGTCTTATATGTTTTTAGTGTATCTCAAGTGTGGATGAGGAAGGGAGAGAGAGAAGACTAAAGACAGAGAAAAGGGCGAGTGTATGAATCTAGGGAAGCGGACACAAGCTTATAATTAAGAGCTCTTAAGGAAAATTTCAAAAGCCATTCACAGCAAGAGAGAGAGAGAGAGAGAGAGAGAGAGACAAGGACCACCATGAAAATTTCTCAACGTGCTTTATCACAGTAAAGTCTTTCACCCTTTCTGAGCATTCTTTAGAGAAGAAGACATTGAGAGAGAGAGAGGGAGAAGCTGGATGGAAAGGGAAAAGGAGTAGTTCTTAATACTCCTACCAGCATCAACACCAGCTGATGATGAGACGCACAAGCACAAGCTTATTTGCCCCATCCATTTTCTCCTTTCTCTTTTCCGTTTTCACAATCCTCCTTGTATATTACACATTGTAAGTCTGTAGCTCAATGAAATAAAACGAGGAGTCCAGGAGGTACAGAAAAATTACCAAGGATGAAACTATGAGACACAGATATCGTCTCTGTTGTACAAAAGATGAGAATGAGAATGTGTAGATGCTCAATGCCCTGCTGTTCAGTATAAACTGGTACACACTTGCTGTTTTTTCGTCATATTGTATTCTGGACAGAGAAAGACAGACACTGGAATTCTGAGGAGCACCAAAGAAAAGCTTCCTGGAAAACCAGGAAAGAATCTTCTCAGCCTCGGTTACTATTACCTAGGAGGCTGGACTTGTAGACAGAGACAAAAACCTAGGGCTTTTCTTGTATAAATGAGTGTGCATGTGTAGACAATTTAGTGAGAGTCATATATCTACACTCAACTATAGTCTTTTCTGATGACAGTAATAATTAGAATATAAGCCCTTCGTCTAAATGGTTCCTACGTGATTCTTCTTCCTAGAATCTCTCTCTTTTTCCTCCTTCCTCCTCCTTCTTCTCAGTAAAAACTCTCCTTTAATGAAAGCAGGCCTCCAACATCATCATCATCATCATGACGCCCAAAGCCCACCATCAAAGAATAATACCATCTCCGTCTCAACTTTATATATGTACAGATACGAGGACTCTTATACATTTCAACTTGAAGAATGAACCAATCTCATCCATATGGCCCTAAGGACTTTATCACCGTGAGAAAGGGCAAGGGAAAAGAAAAGAATCAAAGAAAATTTTCTGGGATTCTTAAAGTCTTAAAGGTAAGTCCATATATATTCACCTGTACAGATGCGAGGTATCTTGTCCCTTTTTTAAGAGAAATTTTTCAAGAGACACGTGCTCTTTAAAAATTCATTTGGTATTAAATATTCATGGCTATATTACACTTTACACTCACAGTTTATCATTTTTGAATTAAACTCTTGGTGGCAAAAGAAGGTTCAAGACACTCTAATTAAATGTTAAATGACTTTCAGTTTTGACAAAAAAAAATCAAGCACATGAACTCTCATGTACTCTCTTTTATCAATAATTTAAGTCAATTTGACATGAAACGTTTATTTATATTCGTTTACTTTTATATGATGTAACTGACAGACATGTACAGTCGGTTTCATTTAATATGCAAAAAAATCTTTATCCAATTTAGTACAGCACGCTATCAATATCAATGCAAGAGAGGGACACAAAAAGATTATTAAATGTATTGGGGGGAAGTATGGCAAAAGGTTTTGGCAATTTAAGAATCATCAAAGAAAAGGCATTCCCAAAATGCATAAATACCCACCTTATTTCACACACTGACTGCATGTGACGGGGAGAGCAGTTTATAGTGAAACCAATGGGTGTAAAGTTGGGCTCAATAAATTATTTTTTACATGTTGAAAAAATTCCTCAAAACCTCTCAAAGACTCTCTTGGCTATATAGTGTACAGTTGACTTGGTTTGGATGTTGGATCGGTGCGTAATATATGAGGCAAGAATAATTCGATGGCAATATCGCAAAATAAAATTGTGACTCTATAGGCACTCGGCTCTCTCTCTCTCTATTTTTTATACTGCCGACACCACAACAACAACAACATGCTCCATATAAACTGTTGGGCATAACGTGAATGATTGTCAAGGAATGACTTCACGCTCCTAACCACATTAATGTGAAAAAGTTGATCGAGTTGAATTATCTCTCGTAAAATAACATTGTACACTCTACACTGTACTAGCGGCACACTTTCATCCATTTTTGGTAAACTTTTTTTTTCTCCTCAGAAAACACATAAGGTACTACAACCATACTACATTGTGGACAGGCTATAGCTTATACTTTATAGAAAAAAAGTGTATGATATATAATCCATAATATATGAGGTGCAAGAAAGATATAGAATTTCAAGCTTCTCTCTCACCTTGATCGCTAGGATGAGACGCGGACGCGGGCTCCATGGAGATGAGTTCGTTTCCCAGCTCTGAAAGAAAAAAAGAGAAGAAAATATATAGTCAGACAATAAAAAAATACAAAATACTCTGTGCTATACTTTTCTTTTATATAATAGACAGTACACCTTTATATAATATTATAGTTATGTAGGTTATTTAGAGAGAGAGACAGAGATATATTGTTCTTGTTGAGAATCATTCTACTGTAGAAATGGAAAAAAGAGGACGAGATTCAGGTGCTTCACTCGTACAACTATCTTCCCTGTATAGCCAACACATTCTCATACATTTCACTTTCTACCCGACAGAGGTAAAGCCATAGAATCCGAATCACGGACCTAAAGTAAGATGAAGAAGCAGAGAGTCGTGTGGCTGGCTTCAAGAATGAGTCAAAGGCAAGGTTACAGAGGCAAAACGGCAAACACCAAGGGCGGACGGGAGAAGAAGAAAAAAAACAAGAAGAAAAAAAAATAAATGGGAATCGGTTCATGGTGAAATTGGAAAAAAGCTGAAGGTTCCAATCCTAATCTATCTTTTCTCTCTCTCTTCCCTTTTTTCAATTCTCGCCACCTCCTTCTACCACCATCAACTTGTTATATAGGCACGTCTGCATTGTTCTATTGTGCAATATCCATGATCCAAAAACACACACACACACACAGTCTCTTATCAAGTCATGAAGAGTGAAGATGCCAGTAAGATGAACAATACATTTTCTCTCCATATCAATATCATCTTTCCATGTTGTACACCATGTATTTTTTTTGTGTTACATCTCTTTTTCTTTGGAGAAAGTCCTGGGAAAATCAAGCTTCTGGTTTTCTAGGAAGTGGAAACAAGAAGGAGAGGGAAATTGGCAAGTTGTAACGTGGAATGCATGAGGTGGAGAGGTAGTAAAATATTGACAAGAAAACATTGCATTAGTTTCTGCTTTCTCTCTCTCTCTCTCTCTCTTGGTGCGTAGAATATATTGTCTATTGTGTATATTACATTGTAATAGCATGACTATGTCTGGGATGGTCAGAGTGAAAACAAACAGAGGGAAAACCCCTCACTGTGAACATGTAAAGAAAACTGGAGAGATGGTGTCAGGACAATAAACAAACACCATGACTCCATTGAGACATGTTCAGTTCATGATCTTTCCCATCTTCTCTCTCTCTCTCTCTCTGTTGTTTCATGAACAAAAACGATGATCAATGTAAGTCCCCTTCTTTCTCTTATATCTACAATATGGATATATGGGGAGAGAAAGGCCAGGCTAAAAAAAGAGAAAATGGAGAAATGAATAAGGACAAGAGAGAAAAGAAAGAGGACAAAAAAGAGAACAAAGGACCACGAATCGATCATGTGTAATAACGATATACACAGAATCACCCAATTTGCTCACCATCTTTTTTACAAACTGTAATTCAACGCAACTTTCCACACACACTCTCTCTCTCTTTCGCCAATGTACACAACACTTGGTGAAAGTAAAAAACGACGAGAAAATTCTAAAAAAAGGTTTTCTTCTGTCTTCCCTCCCACGCCCAACATGAAGACGAAGCTTTCTCCATCTTTCTCTTTTTAGAAAGAGAAAGAACAAGAACAAAAAGGTACTTTAGTTGGACTCTAAAAAAATAGAAAATTTTCTAGAAAGGCTTTAGATAGTCTGTCTGTATTGTATTAGATGTGGAATGTTAGCCAAAAAAAAGTGTGTGAATTTTATTCCACAATAAAATTGTACCCCAAAAAACAAAGATTTGAATTGTAGACTGTAGACATTGTATTGAGAAGAGCCCCTTTCACTTGCCACTTGCAAAAATAGTCGACATAGAGAAAAGTGGAGGAAGTCGCTTGGTTTGAACTTCATGAATTTTAACACTTTCCTTTAAATCCATGGAGCGGAAGTGATCTGATAGAATAACGAATAGTGAACATATAAAATAACACATCCTCTCTCCCTTTGTTCCCCTCCCGTCTCTCTCTTTTTTATATGCTAAAAATTTCATCTATAAACAGACATGAAGAGTGTCTTGTGAGGAAGAGTGTCTACATGAGGCATCATCTATAGAATCCGCTTAGATCATATAAATAAAGCAAATGCCAAACGAAAAGATAGAGAGAGAGAGGGGAGGGGGTTTTTGAGACTAGAGACCAAGAGACAACATGAGTAAAAGAGCCTATTTGTCTTACATCAAGAGAAAAACCACCCGATTCTAAAATTATTCCCTCTTTCCTTATATTCTACAGCGTCTCCTCCTCAGAAGAGAGGCAAAGTGCCTCACATTATTTCTCAGCTTCCTTACAAATTCTCATTTCCTCATGTATGTCCTTGTACATGTCTTTCTCTCTGTTGTAGAATTTTTGCATGGCATTCAGATGTTTTTTTTATCCATTTTGTACATTGAATAACATAGATTTTACATATAAAGAAAATACCCTCGTTTCATCTCTCTTGTTCATTCACTTTTACCGACAAAACAAAGCTCAAATGGTCTATTTGTACCCTTCATTTACTCCTTCCGCCTCCCTCTCTCTCCTGCCTCTTTTTGGACTTAAAAGAAAGAGAGAGAGAGAGAGCTTTAGATAAGGACAAGAAAAGTACAGAGAGACTTTATTTCCATGGAATGGAATTCAATGGTTTAAATGAAGACAGTGTCAGATTAAGAGAAAAGGGCAGGAAAAAGCAAACGTACTTAATTAAATGTCTCTATATATAATACTCACAGTCACTGTCTTGTACGCACAATATATACATATTGGCATTTGAAGATATTTTCTAAAGTTTCTAACAAAACTGTAGCACTAATACATACTTTTCTCTTGCTTCTTGCGCTTCTTCTTCTACATTAACATAATACATATAAAATATATGGAAAGTCTTGAAAATTAGAGGAAATAGTAATTAAAGTGCTTTTAGAACTTAATGCTTTGGTAGGCTTGGATAGACGAGTAATGGAATGGAAATAGTCCACACAGTTGGGACAACAACTGTCTACATATAAAAAGAAGATTCAAGCGTGAGACTCTTCTCTAAATTTTCTCTATGAGATCGCTCACAGAGAGAGAGAGACGTGCTAAAGAAAACATGACTCTTCGTCTTCCTCTTTTCTCGCGGCTTTTCTTATATAAATTTCATCTGGGGCTCAGTCCATCACAAATCCTAATCCACCGTGGCCTCTTCTCATTTTGCACATCTCTCTCTCTCTGCCAATGAAAAAGGAGGATGGTGAAATAAGCGAAATTTCAAGCATTAGCAGTTCATGTGAGAAAGTTGCAAAGACTTGCATGAATTAAAGTACCTTCTACTACTAACTCACCTTTCTCTCTCTCTCTCTTTTGTTGTCCTCTGTGAGTCATTAGTTCTTAATTTTTAATTACGCTCAAATCGTTAATCCAATTTATCCATGTCGAAGAAAGCCAATAAAAAGAAACAAGCTTAACTACAAAACACCAAGTCAATGAGTACAACAGAGAGAGAGTGGAGTATTTAAAATTGTAACTCATCTCACATTACGTGTACACGTACATACATTGACTCTTTTTTTTCTCATGTAGTTTAACCACTGATTTACACGTACTCCCTCCTTTCTCATCTCCTCTCTCTCTCTCTATAGATAATCCAATATTCACACAAATTACGAGCACAAATTACTTTGTACCAGGAGCCAGTACCAGCAGCTTTTTTCAACTCTTATATTTTTTTGTGTACTTTGTTGTACAATATAAAGTTCCACTTGTCAGTGAATCTCCCTTGTCTAAAATTTTCTTATTATTTTCATTCAGACTTGGTTTTTGAGACTGAGACACAAGGAAGAGGGTGGAGGAGGTTCATTAATTTCATTAGACAATTGAATTTGTTCAACAAGAAGCAAAAGAAGGAGGAGGAGGTTTTGAATTAAGCATTGGCTTATCGTTAGTATGCATGAGATAGAACATGCTTCCCCATAATAATAATGTGGGGTCATTACTTCACAAACCTTCCCCCTTTCTTCTTCTTTTTGTGTACCATCTCTCTCCATGTCAAGCCAGGAAAAAAAACTTCACTTTACTGCAATTTTCTATAAGTTCAAGTACAAAAGCTGATATAATACATGGGATAGAAGTCTGTTTTATTTTTCTTCCCATTTTCCTCGTTCTTGTAATATAAAAGAGAGAGAGAGAGAGAGAGAAAAGTTGGTCGTGGATGGAATGAATGTGTTGGAATTTTTCACATGTGAAAATTTCAATGTTGTCTTGCCCATGTGCCATGTGACGTTTTTTTCCTTCTTTTTATTAAATACTCTCATGTCTCTATAGAATAGGTAAACACAATCTATATAATATGGAATAAGGTGGTAAAATTTAATATACATAAAGTGGGCTCGGTTTTAACCCTTGTCCTCGTGTTCCTGTCCACATTCCCAATTCTATTGGCGTACCGTGCAATTTATATTGTTATCCCTACACACACACACACAGTGGACATTGCATTTAAGAATAGGGAAACCGGTTCAATAATCGCCAAAATAATTTTTATATACAGAGTACACACTACACATACTGTATAATGCGGCGGAGTATAGAAAGTGAGGAAAAAGAGGGAAGGATTAGGGACATTAATTCCAAGTATTTTTGAGGAGTACAGATATAAGGACATTTTAATGAGAGTTTATATTATTTTTTTATATAAAAAACATTATAGATATAACCAAGATATTTTATTTTATAAGAAAAAAAATTAATGAATTTTGCCATCTCCTTACCTTTACATAAACCGCCAGTACAATTTGCTGTCATCGTGTCTTTACCCAGGCAGGAGCGGCCACCATTGGACGGTGGCGGATTATTGCACGTTCGTCTTTTATGGTATTTACAGTCCGGACCACAACTTGACCAACTTGACCACGATGACCACCGCCCATCCACGGCTGTAAAAATAAATATATATATAATTATTCTCTGTATTTATGTATATGTAAATATATTGTTTATATTCAATTCCTATTTTTCTCTATATGAGAAAAAAAGTCATTTACAGAGTATTTTTTATTATTGACGTACGTCTCCCGAGAGCTAGCGCCCATGGAGTCGACATTGATTTATTTCCATTGAAGTTTTACATTAATAAGTAAAAATAAATAAATTTAATGTAAATTAAAGTAAAGTAAATTTTGTATTGTACATTGTCATGAGGTAATTCATAGTTTTTCTTTAAAATTGAACAGTTGGTTTGGTTAAATTAGTATATTCTTGAGGTAGTTTAGCACCTTTGACAGAGCTAGCATAGGTTGGAGTTGTAAAATTTAAGTTGACAATTGCCCCTAAAGGTCAGTGAAATAAAACGTTTGAGGGGGGTGGGAAGGAATGCAACCCTTTCCCATTCTAAAATTAATTTTTTGGCCGTTTGAGAAGATTTTTATCTCTAAGTAAAGTGTACATTGTAGAATTTGAACACTTTTTGGTAAAAAGCAGGAGAGAGAAATATTATGAGTCTTGCAGACTCCCTTTCTTATAGTCCCCTTGATCTTCGTTTATTACATACCAACGCCAATTTTTTTAGCCTTTTTGCGTACTGAGCACTCAGTTGCTGAGTATTTTTGCCATTGGCCATTGGCTCAGTACGAAAAAGGTTAAAAAGCGCTTTATGATAGTTTAAAGTAATTTAAATAATTCTAAGGTGTTGTACTTAACTAACTAGAGTACAGATTTTCTGACTTGACGTTGATTTTTTTCCCTGTATTGTTAGAGATAGAGTTATATATAATAGTTTTCACTTTTGCATACATTTCAAATACCTTATTAGAAGAGATTGTCAAAATAAATTAGACTATTGCTACTCTATAATAAAAGCGTCCCTGTCCGGAATGCAATTAGTCGAGAGCTCCTTTTTTTACCTTGCAATCACCTGGAATTTTAAATTCAAAGGCGCGCAGCCATTTCTACGTTCTACTTTACGTTTTTTTCGTTCCGTTTTCGTTTCTTTCTAAAATGTAAATTGTTTTTGTTTACTTTGGGACCTTTTGTCCATGTGATTTTTAGAAATTAACTTGTAAATAAAGTACTAAGGTTGTGTATATTATTTTAGAAATGGCAGCTACTAAAGTATACGTAGCTCCATTTTCGGATCGTGAAAAAGAGACGATGAGTCAAAGAGTTTGTCACAAAAGTCAAACATGACATGTTGAGTTCCATTGACCCAACACCGACTGACAAATATGTAAAAAATTATACAAACATAATGGAGATTGTAGTTACATTATTTGGAGCATCTGAAAAGACAATCCGTCGTGTATGTGATAACAAAAAGAACGTTAACTCGAATGAAACTGTACCTGAGAAACAGAATCGTATTCCACATAATACATTAGTGTGTGATGATAATATAAAAGCCGAAATACGACGAGTGGTCCTAAAATTTTATTGTGATAAATTATATCCTACCAGAAAGGACATATTAGACAAGTGTAAAGAAAATCCCCTTTTCCCCAAAGTTTCACTTCCAAATTTTGGAAGATTTCTCAAGGAATCAAATTTTAAGTACATGAAACTAAATGGAAAGCCTGTTTTCATGGAGAGACATGACATTGCCGCACATCGAGAATATTACCTACGCCAAATCAAGAAGTATCGAAAGGAGGGATGGAATGAAGTTTACTTGGATCAAACATGGGCCAACCACAATGACACCGTCAAAGTTCTGGTCCTTGTTGTTCACCCCTGAAGAGTTGAAAGCCTATCGTGATCAGGGAAATCATAAAAAAATCTTGATTGATACCCAAGGATGGGCAGGTACATAATTTAAAACAAAATAAGGGTGTGATTTTTCAAGGGCCCCTAATTTATATGATTTTAAAATAAAAAAATCAAATATATTTTTTAATTTGTCTTTGAAGGTGAGTGGCATGTCAGGGGAGGAGCGGGCCGAGTAATTATAAATCATGCTGGGTCAAAAAATGGTTTTATTCAAGGGGAGGGGATTGCAGATATTTTTATATCCAAAAAAGACACGGTGAACTATCACAATTCCATGAATTCTGCTCATTTTGTTGACTGGTTTAAAAACCTTATTTCTTCTCTCCCAGATAAAAGCGTCATAATTTTAGATCAAGCTCCCTACCACAAAAAAAAGTTCCCAGTACTATTATGCCCACTTAAAATTTGAATTTATACAACATTAGGAAGAATCTTATCCGTCGTAAAATTCCCCTACCTGGTATCAGAAAAGGAAAAAAAAACTTTTCAAATGGGATTTGTTGGAGGCTTCCAAAAACAATCCAGTCACTCCAAAATCACTTGTACAAGAAGTAATTGACAAGAGCAACAAAAATATCAAGTTATTGTGGCTACCCGTTGCCCATTGTGAACTCAATCCGATAGAATTAATATGGGCTTGGGTCAAGCAATACATTGCCAAGAATAATAAAATCGGGGGACCACTTAATGTTTTAGCTTTGGCTAAGGAAGCTGTAAGTCGTGTGACACCGAAACAATGGGTCAAATGCTGTTAACATACACGGAAAGTTGAAAAGGAGATGTGGAAGAGAGACCAACTGGTCGAAGACAATTTTGAAAATAATTTAGACGAAAATGTGACGGACGACAAATATCAAACTGATTCTGATTGTGATGATTACGATTTGTAAAATATTAAAAGACTGACAATAAATTAAAATCGATATTTGTAAACTGTTTTTTTTGTTTCAAAAATTATTTGCAGCATTAAAAGGTCACAAAAATAATAAAAAGGATTTACATTTTAGAAAACGGAACGAAAAAACAAGTCTTAGAAATGGCTGCGCGCCTTTGAATTTAAAGTTCCAGGTGATTGCAAGGTAAGAAAAGGAGCTCTCTACTAATTGCATTACGGACAGGGACGCTTTTATTATAGAGTAGGTTACATTAGTTTGACCTTTTTGTGTGTTTGTGTGTATGTGTGAGGTTTGCTCTGTCACTCATCTAGAATATGCTGTCAACTTTTGAAGAGTTTAGTTATCATTTTTATTAGCTCTTTGCCCTGTCTTGTGTCCTGTATGTCTAGTACCTGTCTATACTCTTGAGGAGAGAGGGGGGGATTTTTTGGGATTTATTGGAGGGCAGCCTGATATGAGTTGGTGTAGACCTTCTTCATTTAAGTTACAAATTCCACATTTTGTCCTTTCAAACTCACTTGGTATTGTATATATTTTTTCATCTATCCGGAAGTAATTGCCATTTAGTCTTGCACTGGTTATAATTTTTTTTTCATTGATGTTGAGAGGGAGGGTTAGGAATTTTGCTGGGTTTCCATTGTCTTCTCTCTTGTACTCTCTGTAGTAGCCATGGTGGGTAGAGTTTTCGATTCTTTACATGTGTTTCTGTTGTATACTCTCTCTCAATTTTTCTATGTGTACATTACAGTTGACTCTAAGTGTAGCTTCGTCATCTTCGATAGCTGATATAATGTTGTGCTGTTGTAGTATTTTCTTGACTTTTGATACCCAGTTGTATTTTATTTTATTTGTAGGGGTATCATCTTGTGTGTGTAATTTTTTGTATACAATTTTTGGTAGTCTCTCTTCATCCATACCTTTGATTTTGAGTAGGTATCTTAGTAGTTGACGTATGATGTAGAACTCGGTGTGCATCTGTCCAGTTTCTGCTCTCACTATGTAGTCAGGTGTAAATTTGCTTATTAGCAGTACTTTTTTGAAAAATTGTACATGTATCCTCTCAATTTTTTCCATGTGGTCGAGGCTCCATATGGGGCTGCTGTACATGGCTACTGAATGTATAGTAGCGCTACAGAGAGTTTTAATATTATTCAAAGTGCCCATCTTGCACTTTTTCAAAGTTGCCCAGGTCTGAGCTAGGGTCTGTCTTTCTTTCTTCATCATTTGTTCTGTAGCCTGTGGGAACAGTGAGGAGGAGATGAATAGTATGTGAAGATATACATATTCTCTTACAATTTCAATTTTTTTGTCTTGGTATTCGAAGTGTTTGTCTTTTGTTTTCCCTCCTCCCTCCTTGAAAACGACTATTTTTGTTTTCTCTAAGTTGACTTTTAGTTCTTTTCGCTTAGAGTATTCAGCTAGATGTATGATTTTTTTTTCATTTCTCCGGCATTTGTTGTTAGGACCACTGTATCATCTGCATATAGTAACATCCTGACGAATTCATTGAGAGAGATTTTAATCGCTCCCGTGTTTTCTTTTTTGAGTTTCTCATCTGTCGTTTATGTAGAGGCAGAAAAGGAGTGGGGAGAGAGAGTCTCCTTGGAGGAGGCCTTGTGTGATTTCGATATCATTTGTGAGTTCCCCGTTTTCCATTTTTATTTTCATTGATGTTTTACTGTATATTTTTTGTAAAATCCGGATAATTTTTCCACTCACTCCTACCATGTGTAGTTTTTAAATAGCATTTTGTGGTTAATTGAAGGGAAGGCTTGGGCAAAGTCGATGAAGAGGGCATAGACTTCTTTGGTTGGAGGTTTCATGTTTTTATTGCTCCTTTCTTGTGTGTGTAGTCCTATTTTTATTAAGCCATTGAGCGTGTGTATATGGTCCATACATCCCCATTTTATTCCATTTTTGTTCAGTCTCGGTTCTCTCTGGTGTGATATAAATGTCCCTGGTGGTTGTGTTTTTGTAATTGTTTTTTTTCATTGAATATTTTAAATTTGTCCATTGTTCGGAGAAGCGTAAGGTTGACTGGTCGGCTTTTTCCTTCTACGGGGCGTCCAATTCTGTGTACTAAGTCGTAGTCCATTTTTTCCAAGTTTAATTTGGTGAGAAGGCCAATGATAGAGTCCTCAAGTTCTTTGAAGGTCTCTCCTGTTTTTTCTTTGATTCCATGCACAATTAAAGTTTTGGCGTTGAGTTGCCGCTTGACCTCCTCAACTTCTCTCTACGGTGTTTCCACCTTCTGAGACACTTGCTTTGAAATATTTTCCTTGATCTCTTCTATCTTTTTTTCTAATTCTCCGTATTTGTCATTTATATGGGTTGTGAGCGATTCGACTTGTGCATGGAATTGAGCCGACAGGTCTTCAATGCTCATGGGCTTTGGTGTGGGGGTTCTTTTGGGGGCATTGTGGAATTGCAGAGAAAAAAGGAGAGAAATCTTAAGTGAGGTATTTTTTTCAGCGAAAGAAGGTGGAGCTAAAAAGGGAAGGGAAG
>JAQIVZ010000983.1:0-43586 GCA_034700945.1 Arrhopalites spinosus | reverse complement strand
TTCCATTCAAAATTAACTCTCGATTGGTGTATGTCTCGAGTCATTTGGCGTTATACCACTGAAGTAGTTCCATTGTCAGTGACTTTAGACTTTCTCTCTCTCTCTCTCTCTTTTGCTTCACAAAGTCGAGCACTCACAAAGTCTGACTCATGAGGAAAAGATATTCTTTTCAGTTATCTGTAAACAATTTGGTTAGGCAATGGGGCATTCCATGTTATTCAAGAGAGAGAGAGAAAGGACAAAAACATGAGCGTTAAATTTTAATACATTACTGTCTCTCTCTCTCTCAAGTCAAAATATTTTTCTAAAAAAAAAACTCTCGACGACAATTAAATGCAGAATTTATTACTTTCAATGTGTCTGAATTCCAAGTGATTGTCACCATGACCACAAAAGTATGAGGGGGAGGGGTAGTAGCTATTTTGTACAGGGAGGATGGCAAGGATTAAATGGAACGTTTTAATGACAAGCTTTAGATGTATACAAAGATAGGGATTGAGGGTGCGTGAAAAGGGATGGTTCAAATATATTTTTGTCTAAAAAAGGGATGGAGGAGTATGTGCTAATCTCAACACCGTAAATTTACTACAATTGCACTCTCTCTCTCTCTTCACTTTATACACATAAACAACCACGTAGTGCATTTACAAGGATTAGAAACGACGTGCATTATGATGGCCCCTATGTGTGAGGATGCACAGCCTCTAAAATTTTAACATTTACAAACATTCTCTTATCTTTACTTCCGACTGCAATCTGTTTCTCACTCAACTCTCTCCTACTTTCACTTCCATTATCATGGACCTATTTAAATTAGAAATTAGAAATTTTACATAAAAAAAACTTTTTCTCTTTTTTTTAAACTTGTAAACTCTGTTTAAAAAAATATTTTTTTGAAACAATTTTATAAGCAATACTACACGTACTGTACGTACACAGTTTTTTAAAAAAAGACTAATATAATTATCGTTATCATAGGAGTAGTGTAATTGTTCCAATGTGGTTAGAGATTGTGTATAGTTTTCATGTAGAGACTAAAGCCTTGACTTGTAGTGGATGACTTTGGGTAAAAATGACATTATTTTTACTTGCTAATGAGTTTTATCCCTTTTTTCTCTCTCTCTCTCTTGCAAAGCTCCTTACAAGCCTTAAAGCCCCTCTCTACTTGATGTTGAATTGTTATTTTATATGTAAATTAAAATGGGGAGAAAAAAAAGAAAGATTTTTTTTACATGTCATTTAGATTGTGGTCAGGATTAGAATGAGAATTAGTTGACTGTATGGATTTTTATGAAAAAGAGCTAAAGAGAGGCAAAAATAGATAAGATGAGTATGAAGGCTCATTTTTAATTAAGTAAATTAAATAAATAATTTTTAACCCACATTAAAATTTATTCTCATTTTTCTAAGCTGTCAGGTTCAATGTCCTTTGTGAGTATCTGTACACTAACTGATATTAGTGTGTGTGGGGATGTAAATAACTAAAGTAGGTTAGAAATAATAGAAGAAAATTTTTGAAAATAGATTGAAAATTTTAGTTATTTCTTAATTTAATGGGGATGGTGATGGTTTGTACAATGTAATTTGAAATGAAGTGTTTTGTAGTGTTTTTAGTGGTGAGACAGGATGAATTTACTCTGTTGATAAATTTCTCTCTTGTTTTTCCCATTTGAGAGAGAGAGTGTGTGTGTGTAGTTGAATGGGTGAAGGTGGTTTTTTGGTCAGCATTTTACCAATTCCCACTGTGATCCCGGGTGTACGATCCAACTAATCGAAATTACCATTGTATATGTTACATGGGTCTCATGGGACTCACCGACTTGGCTCTTGTCTATGTCCTAGACGGCTGACGCATTGCCCCATTTGTCCTCCCTCAGAGTTTCAAGACTCTCAAAATTGACGACGCACCATTGTTTTTTACCCCTCTCTCTCCCTTACAATTGGTTATGTATAAAGACATGACCACAATTCTCACTTGGCTGTGTGTCTGGTTCTTTGATGAGATGCGAGTACCTACCTGCCTCTCATTATCAGGTATCCCCCCGTCCATGCTCTCCATTGTTAATTTGAAGTCACTTGACTAATATTTAAATTCATGACAAGTACACAAACTCACTCTTTTATTGATGACCACTCTAAAATTATATTACTTTGGGTTATTCTCGTCATAAGGCCATGGGGAGTGAAAGCCAGAGGGGTATGGAGAAAGTCAAAGAACTTTACACGGATTTCAACATTCATGCCGATATTTCATATTTAAATTTTACAAGTCATTTATAAAATTAAAATGTGATGTAATTATTATGTTAAAATGAATATTATTTTTTTCAGGCATGAAAATTGTAATGTATTTTCATCTGACTTTTTTTTTTTACTCATTTTCTCCATTTATTTTTGTATGCTTGTCGTTGAAAATAGTTTGGCAAGGGAAACGGGATTCTTTTATGATGATCCAGTAGAATTAATGATAATTCATAGAAATGATAGTGAGAATGTACAGGGTGATTCTTCAGTTTTTTTCACTTTTAGCACAATTTCAAAAGCAAATTTCCCATTGAGTCAAAGAGGCAAGATGCAATTCTGAAAATATGTTAGCATCAAAAATTATTAAATCAAAATGAAAATGTGTTTAAAGTCAAAACTTAAAATTATTTATATTTTACACTTTCCCGTGGTAGAAGGAAAATTGACAAAAGTCAAAAAAATAAATGTTTACACCCTGTACACTCTCAGTATAATTTTAGATGGCTCAAAACAATATTTCATATTTTGAAATAATCAGACTGGCAGAAAAAGAGGGAGAAAGGCCATGTTTATATTTTTGTAAATGGAAAATGGGACACAAAATTTTACATAAGAAAAACTACACAATTTTATGACCAACTCTCTCTCTCATTGTTGAACCACGCATAAAAAAAGTAACACACAATTTGCAACATAGTCCATGCTTTACAATTTAACTTTTGTGTTCTCCATTCCCTCTCTCTCTCTCTGGAATGAGTCCATGTAGTGACATGGTTAGTCGTGCGATGGGTTGGTTGTTCGCAAATAACATTAGGCCATTCATTACACATACCTCGTTGAGAGAGAGAGAGAGAGAGACATGGATACACTTGTTATATTCGTAGTGAATATATGTAAAAAGACAGGAAATTTATTTCTTCCCCCAAAAAACGAGAGCACGCTAGGCTCTCCCTTCCACACGCCAGGACTAAGGCCAGGGAGAGAAAGGAGAGAGAGAGAGGGAATGTAAATTGTGTGAGAGATATTAGTAGGGCTATTACTATTATTATTATTATTTTATCCAACATAATACTCTCAGACTTGTACTGTCTAGTGTCTGTACTGTATGGGGGATACTCCATGGCTTATGCCTTATATATTGATGATGAGCAAAAAGCCTCCCCATCATATCATCATAACACATCCCCCATCCTCTCTCTCTCTCACAGAGCAATATGGGAAGAGGATATGTGATGCACAATGAATGGGCTAGCTTAGCGGGTGGCAAGACCCACTGTGTTGCATTTTGCAAATTGAACACTGAATTGGATTGCTTGACTTGGCATCACTTGGAGAGGATTGCTTTTTCTCTCTTTCTCTAAAAAAAACTTTTTTTTCCCTCCATTACACTGTGCACAAAAATCTCTATTTTTTTATCTTCCCAAATTTTCATTCTTCTCCATCTCCCAAGTAGAGGAAAACGTCCTTCCCATTTTCCCCGCAAAAAAATAATTTTTTTTGTATTGTAGGAACTGATTTTAAAATCCCCACTTTTTTTGACAAACCTTCCCTTATCATTGAGAACCCCTCAACTCCTCAGCCAAATCGAAGGCTTTAGATTTAAAAGGATAAATTTGGGAAACATTGGAGAAAATGAGATATGAAAGAGGGAGATGGTCGAAAAAAAAGGTTCAAATTTGGGTGACTAGTGCGGTCGTGTACAATTTAAAGAACAAGAAAAAAAAAATTTTAACATTGGGTTAAGTTCCAAGAGGGTGTCGATGTTTAGGAGGGTTAAGAGGAGGAGAGAGAGAGAGAGAGGGCACTAATAAGAAGGCGTGAACAGGATTTGACAGGGAGATATTTTATGTGTAGAACCCAATTTCGAGCCGATGGGTACAACTTGATTGCTTCCACGAGACCATTATCTTACTCAAATGAACGGCACACCAGCTTGGATCATAATCATCTCCCCCCTTCTCTCTCTCTCTCGTACTTTCTCCAAAAACCAGGACCATGGAGAAGGCCAAGGAGGAGGGAAAATTTAGACAAGGTTTTTTTACGAGTCTATAATATTAAATATTTTTGATATTCTTCAAAGTAATTCATAGCCCTCCACTTTCTCCCCTCAACCTGATTAGACATATCAAACGGTTGAAAATCCTTTGTGTACTTCATCTCCATCTTTTTATGAGGATCTTTTCATCTTCATCTTGAAGACTTGAAGAATATCCCTCTACATATAAATTAAAGAGAGAGGAGCCTCCATATCTGTAGATTTCAACAAGAAGAAAAAGCTTGCCAAAAAAATATTCCGTCTTTTTTAAATGGTTGAGAGGAGGAGGAGGAGGGGGGGATGCGGATGATGGATAGAAACATTTTTATAAAAAGAACTAGGAAGAGTGAGAAGAATTCTGTGCATTTTGCCAGTCTACAAAAGATATCCAAAGATATTGAGAAAGTGAAAGTATAAGGATAATATAAGCCAGGAGAAAAAAGAGGGGGGAAAGATAGAGTCATTGTCTGGAGGATTTAGTCTCACTTGATGGCCAATATCAGGCCATATCCTCCCATACTACATCTTCCTCCTCATCTCTTTCCACTACACGTACAAATATAAGAAAGATAGCCAATACTTTCTCTCTCTCATGATGACCATCGTCTTTTTTAAAAAAAGTACTCCTGGCACAGAACACTCAAATGGAGACCTGGTGGTCCAGATGGATACTCTTGATAGGCCACACACATAGACAAAATAGTTGAAAAGTATGTTTCCCTCCGAAAAAAAAAATAAAAATGTTAGTCAGCAGGATGAAGGTGAAGACGCGGTGGGGCTAACGGCCATCCAATGAATTGCTTTGGTCTCCCTGTCCTCTCTATGGGAGAAAGTCAGTCAAGTGTTCTTATCTTGTTTTTCCTTCTTGGTGAACATGAAAATCCTTGATAAATTTTCAAGACTAAAATTCAACCTCCTCCTCGTCTATAGGCAGTCAAGTGTGCCCCTATAATTTATCTTAGATAAGCTAATCTTTGACCATCTCCCTCCACCTTCCAACCCAAAGCCCCATTCCATTTTCCTCGTGTAGAATTAGTGACTCCCAATGCATCTCCCACTTTCTCTTGATTTTCCATGTAAGAGGAGCAGCAAAAAGATTGGAAGGGTATGGGTATCAACATGTAGGTTTTAGTTGGGTGAAAGTGTATTTTTTCTTGTTAATTTATGAAATTCCATAAATTTTCCCCATACAACTGGAAGGAAAAGGAGAGAAAGGGGATAATGATTGAACCAATGACAGAAACAGGAGAAAATATTTTTTTTTTGTTCATTTTATATCTTTGAAACCTATTCCAAAAAATTTTCTCCATTTTGTTACATAACCCCTTACTCGAGTTCCTTTTTTTGCCTTTCTTTTGCAAGATGGAAAAAAAGTGTAGAGATGGGGAATATGGGGAGAAAAAAGATATTGATAAATCCTTAGAGAGAGAGAAAAAAAAATCCTTGAGCTCACGTCAAGAGGATGAAGGAGACTATAAACTGCATTAAATTCAGCCTCCATTGTCAAACACATCTGCAGATTCTATATGTGATTATACACTACACTAACTTATTTCTACGTCTTTCTCTCTCTCTCTCCCACATCAAGGAAACTCGTGTTAGGCTTCTTTCTCTCTACTTTCTCTGACTTTTGAATGGCATTTTATATCAATGACACTTTACCCCATTCTCTTTTCCCTTTTTTTGAAAAAAAAGAAAATGGAGAGAGAGAGAGAGAGATTCTTCCTTGTTTCATCTTTACAAAAATTCACAATTCATTTTTTTTTCTTCCTTTGTAATCTCAGACCCGCACCTGCTGCTGGTGGTAGTCCCCTGGTTGGTAGAGCTAATAAATAAAAGTAGAGACGGTGAAAATTGAGTCTTCATCACCCTCTCCCTCCTTTCTCCTTTCTTCAAGACTCACTTTGATGGGAGGATTGAAGAATCTTGTTCATATGTAAATTGCCTCGTTGAAAATAGAATAGAAAATGAACAAGAAAAATAGAGAACGACCACATTCCTTTTATCCTCTCACTTTCACTGACCAGACAATTTTTTTTGCATACAATTTGCATTCCTATTTCTCTATTGTGAATTTTCTCTCTCAGAGAAAGCTGTACATGGTCCAGTGTTAAGATGGTGTAAAGTGGAGGATGGAGAAAGACCATAACAGTTTTCGTTTGGGCATTTCACAAAAAAGCAAAAGAGAAAGAGAGAGAGGGAGGACTGCAGTGGAGTGTGAATCGGAAGCATTTGTATGCATCTTCACGGTTTCCCATCCCATCTCTTATCATCTCGCATGGGCAGCCGATAAGCAGAAATTCGGTTAGCCTGTCCAAAATGGTCTTTCCCCAACAAAGAAAGTAGTTTATATACTTTCTCATTTTTTTTCTCTATAGAGAAAATTTTATATAGTTTATCATAGGGGAGGTCTCTTCACTTGATGCTCATGCCATGGGCTACGAGGTAAACGACAATTGTGATGATTGTGGAGACTCGAGATGGAGAAAGAGGATGCGGATACGGATGAAAAAAAAAAAGAAAATGAAGGAATTGAAGAAACAAATCGTGAAAGAGAATTTGGGGGGACTTGAATGCATAAACTTGAATTGGATGCGTTGACCCAGGAGGAACAAGAGAAAATTGTTGCGCACTCAGGTCTATATCCACTCTCTCTCTCTCTTGCTTTCTCTTTTGTGTGTGTGTCCTCTTGACAAAATCCAAGTTGACCAGTGTGCCGTGACAAAGGACATTTGCAGGTAAATTTTCTTGTCTTTCTTTCTTATGAACAAAATTCCCTTAGGTAAACAAAGAATTTTGTTCATTTGTAAGACTTTTTTTTTCTTCCTCAATTGGTCAAACTTTCTCCACACACACAATCAGCCATTTCCTTTCTTTCTCAATAAACTTGGAAATCGGGAAAGAAAGCGAGATTGACTTTTTTCTTCTTCTTTTGTCAAAAATAAAGGACAATTTTTTTAGAGTGTAGTCTACCATGCAAAAACAAAAGGCTAGTCTCCTTTTTTTTACTTTCCCTCAAAATTTCTTTAAATTAATTTTCTTTTATTTGAATAATGAGATGAAAAGATATAGAGAAAGTAAAAAGAGAGAGAGAGAGAATATTCAAGACAACAAGAGAAAAAGTTGAGAGTAAATTTTCACCAAAGAAAGGATTTTGGATTTTACTTTATTTTTTTCAAAAGAAAAAAAAAGAAAGCAAGGAGGAAATTGCAAGAGAGAGAGAGAGAGAGAAAGAAAGTGAGAGTGTGTGTGGAAAAGTGCACAAAAGCTAATCCTAAGTTGTAAGATGAGATGAAGATGAAAGTTTTTGAAGGCTGCCGATCTGCAGCCAGTTGAGGATTGTTGAAGAGGTTGGGCAAATAAAAATGTCTAGTTTCTCAAGAAAATTGGATGAACGTCCGTCGGACATGGGACACTCCTATAGCCCTCCATATAGAAAAAAAAACTTATATCAACACATTTCTATACAACATGCGTCCTGCACATGAAGGGTGGGCGAGAAAAAAAGAAGGAAAAAAACTCGAGAAAAGCAAAGGGAAGGAGCATCCATACTTTTTCTATGAAATTAGGTGATAGGACGGGCTCCACGGCAGTTTTATGACTAGCTTTTCCTCTAGAATGGCCTACGCTATGGCTTCATTTCATTTCTATCTCCTTTCTCCATGGCTTTCAACACTTGTTGTTGTATGAACACACACACACACACACAAGACTTGTTGTTGTATGAGTAACTTGTAACTTTCTTCGTCTCGCCTCCTACTTTTTTTCCCTTGTACTTTCTCCTATCTAGCTTTCCCCTATACATGTCTACACTATGTTTTGTATGTACAGATAGCTTCCCTTTCACTTCCTTTTCCCATTTTCTCTACAACTTTTTCTTCTCTCTCTCTCTCTCTCGTCTCAATTTCTTTTATTATTGGAAAAAATACCCAAAGGTATTGGGCCAAGTGTAAGAGAGAGAGACTGTGTGACTCACTCTCTATGGACGATCATCTTAGCATCTCAGGTAGCACTATTTACACTTTCTCCTTTTTTATCTGTATTTGTCTGAGTGGTTTTTGTTCTACTTTCTCTTCTTTTTTCAACTAATTCAAATGGTCAGGGTTATTAAGACGAGAAAAATACATAGGTATTTTTATAATTAATTTCAACTTTCTCCACACAATTTTATATTGGAATTGAAGACGAAATACAAAAAAAGATCAAGACAAAAGAAGGGGAAAGTTTATTTTTTAATATGATAAATTAGTGTCAATGTCTTGTCTCAAAAAATAAATGTTGTATTTTTTTTGTATGACTGACCACAGAAAAGGGAAAGTGACTTGTAATATTCTATTTCGTCCCACTAAGGAGACTAAAAACATGGACAAATAAAGATAAACACGAGATCCTTCCCAGTTAGACAGAGAGAGAAGGGAGGGGGGGGGGAGTTTTTGGCCTTCTATCAATGTTCTGTAGTAATTGATTTGTCTCGCTTTCAAAACAATTTTCTTAGCCAACCATCACCATCAACATTGCTTTATACTTGCAAGTGCCATTTACTATTTATTTGCAGGAGAAAAAAGGGGGAGCGTCGTCCCTCCACTGAAACTTGTATCTCCCCCTCAACTATAACACAGACAAGCTTATAAGATATATGCTTATGAGGGACTTTTGGGGTGTAATGCCCATGATATTTATTTTATGATGGTTAAAACCTACGCACTCTATCCCTTCCCTGTGTGTTTGTGTGTGTATCAGAAAAAGAATCCCAACAGGGTACAGTGTACTCTTCAGATATGCGAGAGACATTTTATCTGCAATTGAAGAGATGGAACATTCTCTCTCTCTCTCTCTCTCTTGGGTTGTCCTCTTTTAATCCCACTGCAATAATATATTTTCCCTCTGTATCTTCTATCTCAAGTGAGTGTGGAAATATCTCGTGAAATCAATTATCATAAATTCTCTCTCTTCCAAAGACACCCATTCCAACTTTCTCCCCCTCTTCCCTTTCTCTTTCTCTCTCTCTCTACATTTATGGGGAGAGGGGACACTTTTGTATATAATTTGTAGTCTAAAAAGATCCAAAACAACATTGTCTCGGATTAACTTGAACAATGTGCTAATGGCCCCAGCTTGATATTTTTTCTGTCTCTCTCTCTCTCTCATTTTCTAAAATTATTTTTGTATTAGTTTTGAATGTCAAAAATTGAACAAGTCATTTTGAAAATTATTGTAATTAAAATAAATTGAAGAGAAAATGACAATAGGGAGAAAGGAAAACAATGAAAAAAAAATTTTGGGGTACAAAATCTGCATTGCAGAATATTTAATTGTTCTTGCTCGACAATCCACCTTTACTCCTCCTCCTCTTAGTGAATGAAATGAAGAGGAGGAGGAGGGGGAGGGGAATGGAATTAAAAATAAAAACATGGACTAATCTGCTAATAAGTTTTTGGAATAGTGTACATCTGCATTAATTAAATTTTGATTTAAACGAGGACATGTGTGTGTCATGTGTGTGGGGAATGCTCTGATACTCGTGTTTTTTCATTTGATTAATTAATATGTGAAATGAAAATGAGATGCTCTGATCAAGTTTCAATGGAGGGGAGGGGAGAAAGTAGAGGAGATGGGGGAGAGAGGTTTGTTGGAGGGAAAACCATTTTAATATTAAAGGAATGATTATACAGAGAAAGTATCATTATTGAATAATATATTAATACAGTTCTAAAATTGTCGTCACGGCATCCCCAACTGAGATTCTCCTCTTTTTCCCTCTCCAAAAAGACAATAGCCCTCCCCAATCCCACATACACAGATACCGTCTCTCTCTGCATCCCAAATACAATGTGAAACAGTGTAAAACAGAAAATGAGAATGAGTGACTAGAAAATTGACAAGAATATTCACCAAATTTATCTCTTTCCATAAATCTCGAGTCGTGAATTCAGTTAATTTACTTGTTTGTCAAAAAAGAGAAATGTTTGGAGAAAGCTGGAATTTGACAAAACATGATTTCATAAATACTTTCTCTCTCATATTTAATGTTTCTATACAAATTCTATTTTGTGCCATGTCTCCAAATAAATGTAAATTCATAGAAATTACACGAGTCAACTGTACAACAGGATATGGAAAGAGGAATTTACCATTTCAATAATGACAGGTGTAGGTTTCTAATACAATCACATAGAGAGAGAGATAACCTTAAAGGCTAAAAGATTAAGAGGAGAATGGGGATGAATTTAAAGCGGGAGGAAATTTCACTTTTGAAAATGGGATTTGCGTTAAGTTGATTGTAGTTCCTTATGATCCATACATTTCCGCTTTCTCCCGATGAGAATGAAAAGATGAAAACTCAAGTTTGGACCACACTAAGCGAGTTATCGAGGGGGAAAA
Source organism: Arrhopalites spinosus (assembly GCA_034700945.1). Lineage (NCBI taxonomy): Eukaryota > Metazoa > Arthropoda > Collembola > Symphypleona > Arrhopalitidae > Arrhopalites > Arrhopalites spinosus. Next base: position 32,926 of record JAQIVZ010000983.1, on the reverse strand, counting down.
GATTCCCTTTCTCCATGTGATGAAATCATCATAACTAATTAGATTACCACCATCATCCATTTCCTTTCACCATCCCAATCATTTAATTAAACTTGCGATTCATTTAAAAAAAATTAACTAACATTATTTTAAATAATTATTAGATTAAAATCAACTTTTCATTTTTAAAAAACTTTTATTTCATTTCAACAACTTGAAAAGAATGAAAATAAAACAAGACCGTATGTTTGAAACAAGAAAAAGGAAATGTAGGGAACAGACAAGGGATGGTATAAGAGCAAAGAGATGGAGGGGGGAAGGAAATGTTGTTTGTAAACGAAACGAACAAAATTTTGAGAGAGAAAGAAGAGGGGGGAATGCTCACCATTTGTCTTCTTTAACCGGAGAATTGCGACGTAAGCCCCAACTTGGTAGAGAGAGAGAGAGAGAGAGAAAAGCGAAATTTTGTTCGCAAATAAATTGCTCTGTTACTCAGCCAGCTTAAGAGAAAAGGCCCAAAGCGGAACCAGATAACTTATTGAACGTGACAATTAGTAGAGCCATGCCCCTCATGTACAGACCCCTTCCCCCCAAAAAACTCTAAATGTTCTCTTTTTTACACAACTTTACCTTTCACTACTTTCCTCTAAAAAAAGACTACAAAAACAAATTGTACACGACTAACTTTCTACAATTTCCTAATTGTACATCCAACCCTTTTAAAACATAAAAAACCACTTTCACCCTGTATCACCTTGATCTTTGTGGTGAAAATAAAATAAAGTCATTTAAAATGATAATAATCCCAAATTTTTTTTCTTTATTTATCTCACACTTGATATTTCAATTTCAAGCTCTTGAATGGGGAGGTGTGACTAGTACAATGGTCAAAATTTTTTCAATAATTTATGAAAATAATTGACATGAACCATCAAGAGTAAATAAAAAATGTTTGTTTATGCAATTAACACAAATTCTTTCACCAACAAGAAAAAAACCTTTCTCTTTGTATTTACATTTACAAAAAAATTTCTGGGAGAAAGTCTAACAAGAGATGATTGGCTCGTTGACATTTTTAGCTGTAAAAATGTTGTTTACTCATGTTTTTCATCCTCTTAAAAAGTACACACGTTGGCTTAAACAGTCATGAAAAATATTATTTAATTTAGCTTGTTCTCTCCAAATTCATTCCCTCCAAAAAAAAGTTAATAGGGTTAAGCTCGTCTAAAGTGGGACAGAAGAAGAAAAAATTGTGATTATAATAATAATGTATAGGTAAATATGAAATGTATATTGTACATACAGAGGAGTACATGGGAGGATGAGAGAAAGAGGGTGGGATGGAGGGATGGAGGCATAAGAAATGAGGAGAGAAGAGGCTAATGGGAGACTTTTATGTGTGTAATGCTCTTCATTTTTCAAGCTCACGAGACTATGAATTAATCTGAGGCTTTTAATATCGAGGATGTCAGTTTCAATCGGCTAAGTTTTTCCCGAGGCCAATCTCTTCTTCTTCTCTTGCATTGCATGAAGGATGAATCTCTTTTGTCTGGATTACTTCACGAAAAGCTCCGACAATAACAAAACTACAATTCTTCCCAACGTCCCTATCCCTCTCTCCACGGTTCCCTTCCCCTCTCTCTCTCTCTCTCTCTCTCTCTCTATAAGAGAAAGTCCCTTGTACGTGCATATAGACCAAGAGTCAAGCATATATTATACACAATACAGAAAAAAGAGGAGTAATCTTTACAAGGGAAAAAACATGAAAAAAAACTATACATACATATACATACATTAGTTATAATGACAGAAGAGAAAGCAGAAAAGCACAGATGATATAAACGTCATGAGCTGAGTACAATCATGATGGCAGCAAAAGAAGAGAGAAAAAAAAAGATTTTCTTCTTCTTCTTGGCGCATCCATTCTATGGGAGCCACTACCCATAGACTGGAGAAAAGAGAGTACAAGATGAGAAAAAGGGGAATGAAAAGTAGATAGCATTTAACAAAAAAGTTTACTCTTATCATCTCAGAGGTTTTTTTTTTTCTCTCTCTCTCTCTCTCTCTCTCTCTCTCTTCTATGGAAGTCCTCTCAAGATTAATTCCCATAGTCACAAATGCTACTCACTTACCCCCACTCCTCAAGTCTCTCTTCATACCCTCCCCCTCCTTCTTCTTCTTTCTCCAGTTTTCCAGCCTTTTCAAGATTTCTCTTTTCTCTTTCTCTTTCTCTCTCATTATTTCATAGGTGGCCCCTGCCGCCCATGAAAACATGAGAAAGAATTTCTCATTCTTTTTTTCCTACAAATTTCTGTTTTCTGTGGAGTATGGGGGTAACATTTTTTTGAGAGGGGAAAGTATGAGAGAAAGCTTTTTTTGAGGGGGGAGTATTTTTTTTCTTTACTTTTTACAAACTAAAATTCTTTTTTTGGGAGTATTCTGCTAATGCCTAATGCTCTGTAAATTCCATTTGCTCCATTCATTTTGTGTAGAGAGTATCTGTTAAAATATCACTTATTTGTATTCAACACCCAAAATCTCTCTCTCTCTCTCTCTCTCTCTCTCTCCGTCTCACATTTAACTCAAGCAGAGTGGGGAATAAAAATCTCTAAGCACCTGTCTCTTTTTTTACTCGTTGGTCTCAATCTCTTTTTTTTTTTTCTTTTTTTGAATATTCAGAGATTTATCACTGTCTCTATTTTTTAGTCAAATGTTCATTGAGCTACAAAATTTATTTTTTTGTGTTCTATTTTCTTTCTAAAAGGTGATGAGTTTTGCTTTTGGGTTGTGGAATTTTTATTTTTTTTGAAAAAAATGTATATTATATTGTAGAGTTTTGCAAATTATCATTTTTTGCGACCACAAAAACGACTCATTTCAAAAAAAGAGGGTGTCAGAGTGGCGCCTCGTTTGTGGGGATAATGTTTTTTATGTTTTATGTTGTAAAGAAAGTGATAATGTTTTTTTGAGAACCAAATAAATAATTATTACATTTCATTGGACTCATATGAACAAGAAATAAAATGGAAGAATATATTTTTAAAAAATGATCATTAATTATGATGGCCCTTTGATCAAAAAATAAAACATTAGCTTTAGCTCCAACTCCAGCTCCCTTTTTCTTATTATGGATAATTATGATATCATTATTTTATTTTTTTTCCAATAATTTTTATCCATCCCCTCGTCCCGCATCAAAGGGGAAAAGACAGACAGAGGCTAGGCAGGAACGACACGCGGGGAAAGATAATTAAAGTTGAGGAAATCAGATTATGTATATGCAACAGTCCTCTACACCGTAATTATCATTTTAATTTTAGTTGATTATTTTTTTTTGAAATTATATTTTTCATATTATTTTCTCTCTAATGTAAACTTGATTGTGGTTAACTTTATTCAATAAGCTTTCTCTGTGTGTGTGTAGTGTACATAATATTTAAAGGTATAAAATGGAGAAAGGAATTGGAATTGGAAAAAAAAAGTTGGAGCCAGACCGCAATGTTTACACAGACTTTGGGTTTGTCATATCAATTTGACTAAATTTATCAGACTGATGAGTGGCCATGGCCCATTCATAGGGAAATTAAATAAATGATCGTTATCCCATTACAAACTCTCTCTTTCTCTCTTTTTGTCTATTTAGTATATGCCAAAATGGTGGAAGGCGACGACCCTCGTCTACTTTTAGGTAGTTTTGTGTATAATTACACATTGTCTGCTTATTTTCATAGTTGATAAGCCTTGTGCATAAATTTGATTTGATTTCTCCATTTTATTTTGTCTACCACTCTCTCTCTCGCTTTCTCTCTCTCTCTACTATTGACTGGCATTTGGTCACTCATTGGTCAATTTTGAGTGTACAAACTTTTCACTGGAAATGATTTTGAGATAATTTTTAATGTAAATTATTTATTTAAGAAGTGAAAGCAACAGAAGGAATTTATTTGCATTTTATTTTCTCCTTTTATGTGTGAGATGATGATGATGACAACCCGAGAGATTTTTCAAGTTATGCAAAAAGATAAAGATTTTTATACATGGGTTGGCTACACACACACATGAGGAGACTGGTATTTACTATCAACAAGTTAAAAAAAAGATGAAGAGGAAAAAGAGGACGCGACGTGGAATCTCCATGGAGTCAAGTCAGTCATCCATCATTTGTTGAGCAGGAGAGTAAAAAGAGATGCTGATGGATCATCGTCATCGTAAAAGTGAAAGGAAAAAATCAGAGAGAGAGAGAGAGAGGATGAAGGTACTTAAATATTTTTTGGTGGGTAGGTACTTTATTATTATTAGTATCCATTAGTTGTTGGCATTGGCATTGGCATTTTTCTACTAGTGGAACATGCCTAGTGGTCTCATCATTGCATTGATGCTGTTGATTTTTTGGGGGATATGTTGTTGATGATGATGCTCTTTTACTAAAGAGAGATTTTTTTTTTCAAGAGATGGGGAAAGATGAGCTAGTATCCATTATCATGCTTTTGCGACGACTGGCTAACTTTACACAAAAAGTTACATTAGGCTTTTCTCTAACATGCATCGACATGCTTCACTTGACTCCACCACACAGATCAAGTGAACCTCCATTTCTCCCCTCTTTTCTGGGACTAGGGATGTCCTTAACTAGGGACATGATTTCAACCAAATAACTCTCATGCAACACACACACACTAAGTCTCCAATCATTGGAGACTTTAGTCCAATCTCATGAATCTAAATTGACATGAACGAAATCAACAGCTTTTTCTCAAACAAAATTCCCGCCGACTCTCAAAATAAAAAACATCAATTTAATTTTTAAAATTTTCCTAATTTTTTGTATAACAAAAAAATGAGATTAATAAAGAGATACTTAAGGAAAAAAATGTATATATGAGATATGGCTTGTGACATGGGGAAAAAAAGGAGACACTTGATAGGATAATGTTTTTATAGAGACTCTCTACTGTCTATATATAAATATATATCTACACAAAAGATGTAGTCCTTTTTTTGGTTATGGCCAGAGAGAGAGAGAGAGAGAGAAAAGCTTGAAGCCCCGATATCCTTCACTTCTCACTCCATGAGCACTCAAGCTCAAACCAAGAGATAAGAGATGAGGCTTGCGACGTCAGCTTTACTTTTCCCTTGTCCCTTCCCCCTTCTCTATCCCTTTATTGGCTTCGTGTATGACACCCCCTCTCTCTCTCTACAATATCATTTCGATGTTTTCACTGATACGGCAACTTTTTTTTCTCCTTCTTCCCTTTAGTGAAATACATTTGGCTAACAACTTTGAATTTTTTCCATAAAATTTTTTTTTCTACTTTTTCTTTATAATTATTTTTTAACTAATTTTTCACAATTTACAATCCACTTTCTCCTTGTCCGTAAAAAAAGGAGAAGGGGGAAAAAATAATATTTACGCAATTTGTAACTTGAAGTGAATTGAATTGTCTTCATTTTTCTTTTTTGGAAGAAAGTAGAAAAGGAACCAAAGCTCAGAAAAAAATATTTACAACTTTTGTTTGTAAACTGTTGTTACAAAACAAATGGCATGTAATATATCCGTACCACAATTTTTTTACACACACACACAAGAAAATGAAATGGCAGAGAGAGAGAGAGAGAGAGAGAGAGAGAGAGAGTGCGTATTATTTTTTAAGAAAAAAATAGAAGAAATGGGATGCCATACATGTACACACAATTGGGGAGAGAGGGAGAGAAAGTACAAGATAGTGAATAGTGTATGGGGTAGAGATATTGGCAGGATTTTTGTGGGAGAGAGATAGAGTTACTTTCTCTCTCACGTCAATTGATCGTCGTCCTCATTTTCATTGTTCCTCAAGTTGTAACAAATCGGTCTGGGGGTATTTGTATCGAGTCAAGCTGAATCAGAGAAAAGATTTGAGATGTAAGTAAAGGGAGGGAGAGGTATGTCAAGTTTTTTGGGTGTATGGGTGGGAGTTTTTGACATGGCCATGGCGTCCCTGGGAAAAAATTAGACCATTTTGTAGATTATTTTTGTTGGAATGATTTGTTGGCAACTTTCTGATTTTGACATAAACTCAAAGTAGCTCATGATGTATGGCTACCCTCCCTCCCTCCTCCCCTTCCTCTATATCAATCCATGTGCTACTCTATAAGCACAGGGCTAATGTTCCTCTTACATTACCATGATCATACACCTTTTTCAACCCTAGCCCAAATCCTTCGTCTTGACTTTCACCTTTTTTTTATTGTAAATACAAGTCAAGAGAAGAAAACTTTCTTTTATTGTTGACACTGAAAAAGAAAATATTAATTTGTTTTAATTTTTAGATTCTTTTAGAGAATGCAAAATGAGCCGTTTCTGGTCATGCGACAATTGACACCCCAATAATTTTTTTAGGGCTCTGGGGTTGTACATTATAAATTTCACCAAAAAAATATTTTCTCTGGTGATACCAATCCCGTCCTTAAATTTGATTTTCTCTTTTGAGTTTTCTTTGATGGGGAGAAAGTTGTTTGTGAAATGTCTGTAAGGTTTTTTTTTGTGTGTCCATGTTAGAAAAAGTAAGAGAGAGACATGTATTATCTATGCACATGTACATGTACATATGGATATTGGTTAATATAAAGAGACTCTCTTTCTCTTTTTTTGCCATTGCTCACTTTCTCTTGCCAGTTTTTTTGTGTGTGTGTATGAAGCACCGTAATATTTCCACAGTCAATTCAACAATTGAAGACGCTTCTCGTGGCTTTGACTTTGAGAAAAAGTGGTAAGACGGCTAGAATAGATGGCCTCCTATTTTTCACCCGTGTCGAATTTCACTTATATACATTTGCTCTTTTGTCTGTATCATATACATATGTATATATATGTAATATAGTATGTGATACAATATACCCATAAATTTTTCAACTTTTTATCCCTCCCACAAAAAAAACTAAAATAGGGCAAGGCCTTCTAGGTTAATTTTAGAGAGAAGGAGGGGAAGAAATTTTTTTTTTGAAATGGAAATATTCTGCATTTTCATGATGAAAAGCTATCACACATTTTCTCCATTTACTCATGCATCACACACATACATATTTATTAGTCCTGATACATATCCTCTGTATAAAAAAAATATATAGAGATTTTTCCAGTCAAGACATAAAGATCAAGAGACTTTTTAATATAACCAAAAAAGAGAGAGAGAGAGAGAGAAAGTAGTGTGAGAAGAATATGTAGCCAAAAAAAAAAAAGATTGAGAATATTTTTGTGAAAAGCTGTTTTCTCCAACTCATCTGCTTGTTGCCGAAAATATTTTAGGAGAAAGTGAGTAATAGAAATGGAGAAGTGTTGTGTACACTCACACACACACACAACATGGTGCTAAAATATTTCCAAGGGAAATATCTTTTTTTTTCTTCGGCGTCTCCTCAAAATTGACCCCAGGCTCTTAGATTCTACTGAGAGCATTGAATATGGTGGGAATTGAGAGCAAGTTTTCATGTTAATTCCGATTTTCATTGGGAGCAAAAAAAAAGAAGAAAAAATGCCGCGGGGGTTTTTTGTCTAGAGTTAAGAAAAAGAAGAAGAAGAGGGAAAGGTTAAGTAAGGTTTTATCAAGCGGAGAAAGTAACAGACAAGAATCGACTGTTGCACCTCTGGGCGACTGATTTGTTGGTGGGTTGACTTTTGGATGGTGTGGAGAGAGAGAGGAGGAGGAGGAGGGAGCAACATGACGTTCCTATGGTAAGGAACATGGGAATGATTCAAGGAGCCAAGAGTTGAGTGGGCCACGTAGGAATTTCGGTTACGGTTACTTGTTGAGACAAATTAGATTTCCTCAGAGTCTTCGCATCAAATGGTAAAACATCCCCTTTAGAACCTTCCCATAGACCCCCACAAAAAAAAATTGGATATAACACACACAACCTCTATAATATTCTCTATCCAATGAATGTGTGGTGTGGTGGTGGTACTGGTGGTGTGGCGGGGGTTGGCGGGTAAGAAAGTCTCTTGGGAGAGGCCTATGGTACAATTGGCAATCAATAAAACGAGTAAAGTCTCACACATCCCCTCCTTCCCTCACACACACTCTTTTAACTTCGTTACCACTTATTCACCAACATCCAACCCGAGTCTTAACACTCCACAATTTTTATCCCTAGTCAACTCTCTACCCCCCTGTATCTTTGAGCCTTATCTAGAAAAATATTCCCATTGCTGGTGGTTCCTCCATGAAATGGAGAGTCAAGCTGTGTCTCTATATTTCGTCATTTTAGTCGACTGGAGAAAAAAAAGTGGAGAAAATCATGTGATTCTTGATGATGACCGCTCCTGGCTATTGGTAAGGGGAGCAAACGAACATCTCACTTTCGTTTACAAAGTGCCGCTTGACTATATGTACACACAAAATTGTATCTGTTGTATTTCAAGGGGGAAATCGTCAGAATGGTCGGCTCTTCCCTTGTTGTCTTCCTCCTTTCTCTCCCCAATAATTGTCTACTTCACCAAACCTTAATTTAAGATGAAAGCTGAAATCACACGGGAAAATAAACGAACCATCAACTTTTATCCAACTTGCTCAACATGACTTTCTCTCTCGTACACTTTCTAGTTCTTTTCTTTTTTGTACAAAAGAAAATTGTTTTGTACACATTTAGTACGTGGAATGATTTTGAATTTAATTTTCATCAATTTTTTTTATCATGAGAATCCAAATCAAGAAATTAATATTTTCAAAAAATATTCCTACACTTTCTCTGATGCACTGCACTCTCTTGTGTCTACGAGTACAAGAGACAGTTACAAGAGAAAGGTGAAAAGGCTGGTGGAGACAGGAGAAAAGTATGAAAATTTAGGGTTGCAGAAAATAAAAAGTTTTTTTTTTTAAAAAAAAGAAAAGAAAAGTTGAGAGAGAAAGTTAAAAAAGAAGAATAGTTGCATACAAGAAAATCATAAAAGTTGGTCTAGTTTTCTTTATGCACGTCCCATGCATTTCTAGACTTCTATTGTGTGAGGAGGGAGCTTAAAAATTTCAAAGATAATATTATAAAAGTACATAAAGTATATCCAAACAATGCTACAAAGAGAGAGAGATGAGTTGAAGGGGTTCCCTATTATTGACAACACTTGTCCTTCTTCTAAGTTAGGCAACTAGTTTCTCTTGTCTCCTTTCTCCTCATGTTTCGCCTCGTGTGTGACATGTCGAAACGACCTGTCTTTGTTTTCCCTTGTCTTTCCCTTCATATTGTTCCTCAAGAGTTTTTTTTTCTCCCTTTTTTTTGTGGTACTTTCTTTTCTCTGAAAAAAGTGAAAGTATTGTGACTTTACTACTGTGTACTTTACACTTTACTCTCTCTCTCTCCTAGTTTTCTAACTATTCCTCTCACTTTGTATACAATCTTAGACTATTTGACGCAAAAAAAGAAACCTTGGAGTGTACATAGCAGAGGGACTTTCTATTTTGGAGAAGACAATCTATCAGATCATATCTCTAAAAGTTATGGGGAATAGAAAAGATTGTGATGCATTCTCTCTCTCTCTCACTTTCTATTTCTCAGTACATTTAAAGATACAGTTGGCTGTGGCATGGCAACAGTAGCAAAGCAACAATTTTTTGGGGTCCTTGAAAAGTTGCAAATTGTCTATGTCTACCTCTTGGTTTTTTATATGTACATTTTGTGTATATTTTGGAGGGGGTTAGTAGAGAAAGGTTTTTTTTCTACCAAAAAAATTTTTTTTCTTTATACTTTCTCTCTCTCTCTCTCTCTCTCTCTCTACAATCTCCCGTCTATGGTTTACCTCTCCAACCAACAAGTTCCTCTTTTTTGGTCACAAGTGGATGGTGAATTGGAGTGGCTGAGCTTTTGCCTTTGGCTGTCAATTCGACAAAGACTTTTTCTTCGGGGGCCCAAGACCCACTTGAGCACGTCGTGTCAACCCTTCACTTCAACTTACACCCAAAAAAAGAGAAAAAAATTCTCTTTCTCCTCTGCTCCTCTACTGTACAGTTTCAATGGGAGGGAGTGTTGAGGAAGTAGGAGGGAATGAATTGGAAAAAAAGTTGGTTGAAAATGGACTCAAAAGTCATGACATGTGAAATTCACTCATCACAATCTACATCCTCTCTTAAAGTCCATCCTCCTCAAAAAAAGAGAAAGTATATTTGATTATTGACACACGCACTCAAATATTTCCTACCCATTTTTTTCTCCCTTACTATGAGCCTCCTCCTTTTTCTAGCGGTACTTGTATTATATTTCTATTCAAATTGTATTGAATTATTTTTTTTTTGCATGTGATGCAACATGAACATGAATAGAAAAAAAGTATTTGGCTAACTTGAGGAGAAAGTTGATGATTGTGAATCTCGTCTCGTCTTTGGATAAAAAAATATATTCTTTTTTTTCTCCATAGTCTTTAATCGACTTTCTCTTCTTTTTTACATTTAAAGTGAGTACATCAACTCAAGTCTGGTTCTCTATGACGTAATTATTTCAACAACCAAAAAAAAGTAACAAGGAACTTTTCTCAAATCATGTGACTAAAGTGTGGGTGGTTTTTTTTCTTGGAGAAAGTCAGAAAGCTATAACCATGTCATTACATAAGAAATGCAATGCTGTGTCATAATCATTCCATTTCAAAACTCCTTAAACTTGAACTCACTTTCCCCCTATGAAAAAAAATTGTGATCGAGAATTTCCTGTACAATCACCAATTCACGTACACTCCCTTTTTTTGGGTTTGTACTTTGGGGTGTAGAATATTGCATTAGCTTGGGATCTTTTATTGAGTCATCTAGTCAATCTCTGTGGTATGAAAACTTGCTTTCTCTCTCTTTTTCTTTAACTATCTCCACTTGGATTTTTTTCAAGTGCCCATCTTACAGTTTGAGTCCTTCTCTTTCTCTTTTTGTGTGTGTGCATGCATTCATTTTTATTCACTGACTCGACTTTCTCTTCCTCTTTTTGGCACATTTTCACTTGTGGCTGCACAAAATATTTGCCAGAGATTTGCCTCATGATTCTCCTCTTTCCCCTAAAAAAACATTCGGATTCATGGTTCAAATCTCAACTGGAAAAACCTAACCCCCGGGCAAGTTCAAATAATAAAAAAAAGTGGATGTTTTGGATGCAACTATGTACAAGTGCAATTTTTCCTCATTTTCAAAAGCACACAGTTACTTTTTACTTTCATTTTTGGTAGAAGTCAGTAGAGAAAAACAAGAGAAAGTGTGGTTACTTAATTTTAGTTGGTCCAAATTTTTTGGGTAGTACAAAACAAGAGAAAGTTGACTTTAGAAGGAGTAATGTAGAGAAAGGGAAAGAGGTTGACTTTGACGGAATTACTTTTCATACTGAAATTCAAGTGGTTTGCCAATCTATGTGAGTCCCAATTAGTAAAAAGTAGGGGCTCCACTCCCCCCCCCCTCTTTTTTACTTTCACTTCTTTTCCCTATGACTTCCTAATTGCCTCCTTCTGATTAATTAACTTCAATATATTTGTCCAGACAGAAAAAAGGGGAACATTGAAATGAGGAGGAGGAGGAGTTAGAAAATGAAAAGTTGGGGAAAGTATACGCTAAAAAATTTTACAACTCAAAAAACTTTATCTTTCTCCTTTATTAAAATATTCAAAACACATTTCATTTATTCAATTCTAAAATTGTTTTATTTTTCCCTTGTACACAATTAAAATTAAATGTAATTTAATTATTATTTAAATTTCCCATAAAAATACGCTAAAATTTCAAGCACAGGAGACACCATTTATTGTGAACTGACACATATATTTTCAAAAAGTTATAAATTTAATAGTAAAAATAATTTAAAAATTTAAAAACTTCAAAAAATTAATCAACACGACAACACAAAGAGAGTACCTGTAAAATGTAAAGTAGGTCGAAAATAATGGAATCCATAAAGAGAGAGAGAGAGAGAGAGAAAACTTATGTATAATCCGACTGTATATACATTTCTCTCTATAATTTTTTTCCCTCAAAGTAATAAATGGCATCTCGTTAATAACCCCGCGAAAAATTTCAATGATAGAAAAAATATGAAACCAAATACTTGGAGCTGTCTCCTCATATAAAAATGGAATATAAAGAGACATGTTGAGTTTAAGAAACTTTTTATATATAAAAAAAAGAAAAATATATATTTCCTCCTAAAAAAAAGAGAAAAGCTGAGTTCGTAGGCTCTAACCCAAATAAATTTCTATATAAAAATTCCCTTCTACTTTCATTCTACAACCCATCATTTTTTCCCCATCTCTTCTCTTCTTGTTAAGCGACAGTGAAAAGAGAAAGTCTATCCATCCATCTATTGACATGAAGGATTATGTTCAAAGGGAAGAGTCTAACGAATATCAAATGGAAAAGAGAGAGAGAGAGAGAGAGAGAAAGGGACGGGGAGAAGTGCATCAAATGAGCGATAAAATGCATGGTTTTGACAGGGAAAAATAGTTTGATTTATGAATGGCATTTGGCAAGACAGAAAGCATCTAGACTTTCAAAAAAAAACCTTCACCGCTATTCAAAGCCACTCTCTTTTCCCCTATACACTTTACATGTACACATTGGGGAAAAACCATAGAATTTCGGGGTAGGGTGTATCCATTACAAGATGGATACGTGTGTAGTTTAAATCCTGTCAAATATACGCCAATATATAATAATATGACGGCCTTATCTAATATATTCTTACATTAAGAATATTCTCGAGAAAAAAGGCTCTTCCTATAAATTTCTACTTTCTATTGCCTCCATACATGTATAGCCTCCTCTTTTTCTACTGGGAAGAAAGGATCAAGATGAAGATGAGAAGGAGAAAGTGTGAAGATGGAAAGGGGAAAAGATTTTTTTTTGTTGTCGTTGTGACAACTAAAGAGAGAGAGAGAGGGAGAAAAAATTGTAATCCAAAGTTGATTTGAAACTGAGAATATTTATAAAAAGATAATCCCTAAAGAGAAAGTGGGAGAAGAAAGTTTGATAAAATTTATCACAGACAGAGAGAGAGAGAGAGAAATGAAAGGTTTGTTTAAGAGAAAGTGAAAATAAGAACAAACTCACGAAAAAAGGGCTAACGACACTACAGATGAGGGGGACTAAATGAAAAAAACTGTTGGCACACAAAAAAGATTGTTCAAGAAGGACAAAAGTGAAAGTGAGAGAGAGAGAACAAAATGAGTTTTGGTTCTTTTTTTTGATCAGAGAAAATCAGCCAACCGTACAAGATAATTTCAATCAATATGGTGAAATTAGCTCTAGTCAAAGAGAGTGACGTTTTATTGGATATTGTCACTACTGGGATATTTCAAAAAATGAGAGAGTATTATTTCAAAATTTTGAAATTTTATTAAAGTCTTTTCTTTTTAAAATTTAATTCAATGAGTTTTTGGAGGTATAACATTAAAATGGAATAAACCACATTTGAAAACCAATTGCCATTTTGTGTGTGAGCTTTATTAGCTCTAGTCAAACTTTGGAGGGGTGGCTTTGTGTATATATACACTTTATGTACATGTTAGTTGACGTTTATAGAAAGCAATCTCTCGTCACTTTTGCTTTGTTGACACATGCACTCGACGCCTCGCTTTAGCTCTCTCTCTCTCTTTTCATTACAATTCCCTCACCGTCTTCCTTTCTCCCCTCCTCACTTTCTCTTTTTTTCTCTGTCACTATCAACCCCCTTTATTTTAGACTGTTTACGAACAATCTAGAATTCTCTCTTATTTTAACTTTTCATTATCCCTCCCTATAAAGTTTACATTCAATTTTCAATGTCTTTTTCTCAAAACAATAAAATTCCTTTTCTTCTTTCTTCTTTCTCTATCAAATCATGACTTTACGTCTACCCTCATATTAAATAACCTCAACTGTCTCTTTTAGCTCTTCTAGATTTCCTTGGCAAAAAAACGTTCTTTTTATAAAAACGCCAGGAAAATTTTAATTTATTTACACATCTAAATAATACTTTAATTGCACAATTTTTTATGAAATAAATGGGCACATTTAAGAGAGGGAAAGTAGAGTTAAAAAGTTTATTGTAATTTTAGGAGAGAAAGTAGAGAATAAAAAAGGTTGACATTTGTTTCTACTTACACGGCACAAGATTGTAGACCAAAATAAAGGTTTTGACATTAGAGTAGCTTTCTCTTTTTGCCTCTTGTGTTATTGTTGTTTTGCCAAAGCTGGAGCTTATGCATATAAGCAGTCGCATTCACCGTCGCTTTCTCTCTCTCTCTCGCTTGAGCAATTTGATTGTGATGGAATGAAAAGGAAAGCAGAGTCAATGCGACCTCCTCCTTCTCCTTCTTCGACACACTTTCTTCCCTTTCTAAATGCGTATTTATTTGGGATGGGATTTAAGAGCTGGAGCAGGAAACTTCCGACTGGCACTCTTCTCTCTCTCTTTTGCTATGCCTGTTCAAAAGTAAACGCTTTCTCTTTTACTTTCACATTTAGTGAGTGTGTACAAGTATTTATTTGTCCATGTCTTTTCTCTGAGCAATGTCAATATTTTGCCTTTTTCCCCCACCCACTTCTCCTTTGACAAAAGACTCACTTCCTCCCAAACGAGACGGAGAGAGTCAAAAAAAGAAAGTTTGTCCTTTTTTGTGCTTACGCCCTAAGAATGGCTTTCTCTTCATTTCTGCATATGCCATTGCCATGCTTTTTTTATCTATTGCCCCCTCTCTCTCTCTGTAAATTTATGGAGTTATTGGCCATTTATAAATTAAAAAATGAATAAATTCTTTACGAATACTTTCTTTTGTTAAAATATTTCTATTTTTTTGGTGGCTAATCCTAATCTTTTTCAAGTTAAGATTTTGTTGATTGAAGAGATACTTAAAATATTAAGGGAATTCTTAAGAGAATTGGAGTTGGTTTGTCAAAGTCAAAAGTTTTGTGTTTGACTAGGCTCTTGCTCTTGAAATTTTTTTTTGGTACAAAATCCCAAAGCCACATGTTTACCCATTGTTGTGTTGGAGAAAGATTGGCACATTAAGACGGAGGAAAAAAGAGAAAAGCCGGGAATTATTTAGCTCTTTTTTTCACTTGTTCCTTTTTTTTTGAACAGGGAGACATGACATTTGCGGGAGAAAAAAAAAGAACAACAAGGGAAAAAGTAGGGATATCCGGAAGTTTTCTCTCTCTCTCTCTCTCTCTCTTGTTTGATTCACTTTCTCTCTACATTGACATGTACAATGTACACACACGCTTTCACTTGCCTTATTTCTTATGAAATACAGAATACATAAAAATGTACAGTGAAAAAAGAGACAAGTACAGAAAAAAAGGGAAGCAACAATGAAGAAAGCGTCTCAGTCTCTCTCTCTCTCTCTTGTTCTTGTAAAAAGAGAAAGAGAGAGAGAGAGAGTCGTCTGCATGTAAAAAGGAATAACGTTAATGTCAACTCACATCCCCATATAATATATTGTATCCAACTTGATGTCTGATTCATATAAGACCCTCATTCCACATGTTTTTCTTCTCCTCCTTTCTTCAAATGTGTGTGTACGTCTTGTATAGGAAATGCACTGCTTTCTCCTACTTCCGCCTCTCTCTCTTTCTCTCCTCTGTTGGTGAATGTGTTGTGTGAGTGAGCCACGATTGGGAATAAATTTTGGTGTACCAAAATCTTTGTCCGTTTTTCAGTTCTCCAATGTGCGTGTGTTTTAATGTTTTTTTCTTTCTCTCTCTCTCTCTCCTTAATGTTTACATGAAGATACAGGCTTCTACTTTCTTTTTTGGTCGCATGCCTTTATCTCTCTAACGTGGCATGAATTTGGACAGTTATAGCAGCCGTCCTTTGAAATTTATACACACATTAAGCCCTCTTCTTTCTTGGGGAAGTTTGCATGCTTGCTCTTCTCCCTCCTTTCGTGAACATAACTCAGTCCCCCTCCTCTCTCTCTCTTCTTACAAGGAGAGACGAGTTGTTGAAAATATAGTAAAATACTAAAATAATGCCTTTTATTCCACAATCCCAAATCCTCTTCTTCTTCTTTCTTCAGAATCATTGTACTCTCATGTAAGGAGGAGAAAACATTTTCTTTCTCTTTTTTTATCATCCCTTTTTTTCTTTCTCATGTCACAATATGCTCAAAGTCCTTGTCTCTTTTTACATATTCTTACTTTCTCTTTCTGTCTTTGTCCTACTTTTGTCTCTCATTTTAGAATTATAGAAACAATTTAACCCAAATTTTTTTATAATGCTCAAAAAAGTAATCTACAATTATTATTAAATTTTTTAAATTGGTTTAAAAGTTTGAAAAAAATGAGTACTTGTAAGAGAAAGTTGTATGATGTAAAATAGGAGAGAGAAAATGAAGCAAAAAACCCATTGGGATTACGTGTTCACTTTCTCTCTCTGTGAGAAGAGGCAAGTGGAGAAAAAACATGTGGTGGAAACACCTGAGGCTTTTCTTTTGCACCCAATATGACTTTCTCTTTGCTATATTATCATCCCATGACATTTTCCTCTTTATCAGATGAACTCACACGAAGCCTTATACTATCAACATTTTCCCCTTCATCCCCATCTGACACACAAATAGTCTTAAAAAAGAAACCTTTCCCCCGCTTTCTCTTTTCTTCTCATTCTCATGCAAATTTCATCTCTCAGTGTGTGTGTGTGTGTGTGTGTGTAGTTCACACTAGTAAAGAGAAAATTCTATTTTTTGTATAAATCATGTCGGTCATTTTAAATAGGTTTTGAGTGGTGGGTGGGGAGTACAAAGCACAAGGAAATTAATCGAGATTAAGGGAATGTTTATGGATATTTTATATTTTCATGAAAAAAAAATTCTTTTTTATTTATTTATTTACAAAATTCTCTCTTTTCTCTTCAATCTTTACCTCTATGGAGAAAGCCAAAAATGTAAAGAATTTAGAATAATAAAAATTATGCCAGTTTTTTTCTCTCTTGGTTGGTTGTGGTTGAGGATTTTAATGGTGGCTAACATGTGGCAATTTGTCAATAAATAACTCTCATTTTGACACCCCATGCCAACACTCGTAAACTTTCTCTCTCTCTCTCTCTCATGTAATGCATGTACAAAGGTAGACAAATGAATATTCATCAGGAGTAAAAATGACTGAAAAAAAAACCCTGTACAAGTAGAAAGACAGAAGAGAAAGTACAAAAGAGAAGAAAAAAGAGAAAGAGGCCGTGGGGTTTAAAATCCAACGTAATGACGTTCCCCATAAATTTTTGGATTTTCTTTCAAAGCCCTGTCTCTCATTCACCCAGATTTATTTGCTACAAAAGAGAAAGAGAGAGAAAGCTAAAAAAAGGGTAAGAGAAAACCCCGCCTGACATCCTTCCGTCCTTTCCCTCTGTATATAGTGTTAAATGTTAAAGATAGAAATATTGAGAATGAGAATTTTGGGGGAGATTGTGAAATTTCTGTATTCTATCTCAACCCCACTAGCATGTGTCAATTTTAGGGGGGAGGGGAGGGGGGAGAGAAAGAGGGGAAAAGGTGAGAGTCATCCTGAAATACGGAGCGGCTGTTGTTATCAAGACTTGTCCTCCATGAATGTGCATTGTCAGCTCAAGCTTTTTTGAATGCTTGGAGGTTGGCTCATGGTGGTGGTGGTTGGTCACAAGAGAAAGCGAAAATCTTGATCTTGTACATGAGACAAGCCACCTTTCTAAATGGGACCATGGTGGTTCCATAGAGAGAGAGAGAGAGAGAGAGAGAGAGAGAGAGTAATCTTCTTGCTAGACTAACAAATTTGCTCGAGGCTCATCCTCTCTCTCTCTCTCTCTCTCTCTGTAGGCTAACGATACAGAAAAGATATTTTTAGAGTCTTAGAGTTGTGACAAGAGTAGAATAAATGTAGAACTCCACTTACCTTTACACCACCACCACCAAGGAGAATAGAAAAGCTCTAAACCCCTGTAGTCTACTCTTTGTCTACTCTTTGCTTTTTGTACAGTGGTGAATTGTGAAAGTCTGATCGGGTGGTGGTGGTGGCAGGGGTTTGGAATTACCGGATAGACGTGGAAAGCGCCTTTGGGATGAAGATAAGGAGACAACAGAAGCGTTTTACACCTAAACACCCATACAGATAGACAAAAAGCGAGAGAGAGAGAGAGACGGAGACAAAGATGCAAAACTCGAGGGCGACTTATGTGTCTCACAAAAGTCCTCCATCACATGACAATCTAGGGAAAAGGGAGTGAAAGTGATAGAGTGAAAGCATGAATATAGTATCAAATCTACAAATTTACATGTCACATTTTCTATTACTTTCCAAGAGAGAGAGAAAGCCATGATGATCATTGTTCTGTTTTATGGGTTATTTAGAGCCTCGTAGAAATAATACAAGATTATTATTTTACTTATCTAAATGTCCATCTCTCTCCATTATAAATGAACGCCCTAGGTGTCACAAGACCAAGTCAAAAAGCCAAGGGGATTTTACCTTCAAATTTTCTAGAACATTCGTCATCGTCAACAATGCTTCATATTTTCTATTCATCTCCGTCCATTATATTTTATATCGTCAAAATTTCATATATTTTATTTTAAATACTATTTTACTCTCTAAAATATTCCGAAATTATTGTCTCAAAAAAAGTTTGCAAGTGGAGAGGTGTGTAAAGAGAATTTTAAGGGGAGTAAATGAGACAAAGAGAGAAAGTAGAGAAAAAAAGAAAGAATTTTTGGAATGGCCTGTAGGGAATTTAAAGTTTTATTTAATATTCCTCATCCTTACTTTCACTCTCTTCTTTCACAGAAAAAAGCTGATGCATCATGTGAAAGTTGCATTCAAAAACATTTTTTTTTTAAAAAAAAGAAAACAAGCCTTCATGAATCTCTTCCTCTGATAAAATAAAATATACAGTCTGACAATGAAGAGGGAGAGAGAAAGGTCCGCTTTTTAAAGAGAAAGATGAAGGCGGGTTGATGAGGTAATAGAAATGATGGGAGAAAGTATATTTTTACATGGTAAAAAAGATTGCAACCTGTATCAAACAACACTCACTTTCCCCTCTAATCTTGTTCCCCCCTCCTTTCTCTCTCATATATGAGGATCATGTTGAAAAAAATAAGAGAAATTCATCTTTCTCATCTTTTCTCTTCACTTTCTTTTACAAGTGATGAGAAAAGTTAGTTGATGTAGTTTTCCATTGTACATGTTTTTTTATATGGTAGATTACAGGTGGAACTCTGTGTAGACTAAGGATGAAAAGAGATGTAAAGTTTTACACAGAGAGAAAGTGTGTGTCGCACAACAAGCTCCTTGAATGCCTCAACTTGTAGAGAAAGAGAGAAGGGGGAGAAAGTTGAATCTCAATGAGTTTACACAAAGTAGCTCATGTATAATAAATAGAGATGGAGAGTACATAAGTAAGTGAAGAAATTATATAAGTTATCTATACCAACCCCCCCCCCCCCTTCCCTCTCTTTAAAGTAAAAGTGAAAGTGAAAGCAATGCAATAGACGAGACAATCTGTAGATTGTGAGAGATATCTCAAAGTATTATCTTGCCACACAACATATACATATATATGAGAGTAAGAGGAGGGGATGGTGATATAGATGAGATAATGCCTACTTGTTTGATCCTCACAAATGCCTGGCTTTGGCTTTCTATCACCCTCAATTCCTTTTGATGTTGGCTACTTAGAACCGTAGACGAGACGAGAATCCCTTTTTCTTAGAATCTACGACAATCTCATGAGCCAAAATTTTCCCTTTTCTTTCTCTCTCCACATTCCCTCATGCATGCCAAGTGCCAGCCAATTCATTTGAACACGTGAAGCACCTCTCAATTTCCTTAGTACAATCTTATTTCATCATACAAATAGTTTTCTCCTAATTTATTACTTTCTCTCTCTCTCTTTACAATGACTTTTCTCTCTCTCTCTTTACAATGACTTTTCTCTCTTGTACATACTTGTGATGCATTTTCAATAATATTTTTAGAAAGTGAAAGAAGTTCATTTTCTCAAAAATTAAAGAAGTCATTTTAAACATTAGTCAAAAATTGTAATTAAAAAAATGTACTAAATTCTAACAAGAGGAGAAAATGTCAGTGGCTTAGTAAAGATAGTGAAAAAGAGAACGTACTCGTGGTTACTACAAAGAGACTCAATAGGACAGAAGGGACATGGAGGCTATGCATTTTAAGCCATTTGTATTCACAAAGTGTAACAAGAACTGAGTTGGACAAAAAAAGGGGCCTCTCTTCCTTCTTCGTCAGTAGCTGGAGGGACCTGAAAAAGGAGAAAGAGAGATAGACAGAATTATAATTAGGAAGAGAAAACTACGTTTTTTCTTTTTATCAGACTTTTACTTTCACTAAAAAAATATTTATGCCAACTCTCTCCACACATTCCCTCTACGCACTTTTAGAGCTCTGATTTTTTTTTCTATCCAACTAATTGAACCCCACACATTGATTAATTTACCACTATAAAATTTTCAATGGGGAGGACATGAATGAGGTGTAAAAAAATCTTCTTCTTTTTTTAAAAGGAATATTTTGGAAGAAAAGAGAGAGAGAGAGAGAGAAAAGTCGTAAATGGAAGAGAAAGTTATAAAAAATATAAGAAAAAATTCTGATTCATTTCTAGCTCCTTTTCGTGCCCAGGAGCCATGATGGGAGAAAGGAGAAAATAGTGGAGAGTGATGCCCATAGTCCATGGGGTTGGATGAGTCAATAAAACATTTTACATAATAATAAAGGGAAGGGAGAGAGAAAGGTACTCCCACCAGATTTAAGATTAAGACTTGGAACAACTTTAGGCTTCATCATAATATCCGGCACTAGTACTAGTGCCCGGATACTTGTACAATCATAACACGACTTAATTCTTAACACCTCACTTTCTCCCTCTCTCTCTCTCAGGGGCTCCCTGGTGGCTTGTGAACAGGGCTGAACGGATTTTCTTATTTTTCCTTCTCCTCCCTCCCTTTTCTTCCATCCACAATCACCGACATACCTTTCTCTTCCCCCCACATGTACCTTCTCTCTCTCTTCATGCTCTCGAGAATCTTCTCCATGTACTCTCCTATATTTAGTAGGGCAATCTGCTCCACTTGATAATAATAGCTAGCCAAAAAACTCATATAATACGTAATGCTCATATGTACGCGGGTACTTTCTCCATAGAATTAAGACATGAAATCTATACGCATAACCATGTAATTATATTTCACCCTAATAGCCACAGCTAGAGAAAGTTAGACCCCTCTTTTTCTTGTCTAAATTCCTTTCCTTTTTGTTCGGATAGAACCCGTACTCGTACAGTCCAAAGATTTTAGGCCTTGTGGCTCTTGTAAAAGACAGGGTTATATTTTCTATAGAGAGAGAGTGTTACGTTTAGAGTTTGCCAAATTCTGTGGTGAAAATTTGTACGCTGTTCATGCATAGATTATAAGTGCTACAGGCTGTAAAACTTATTAAGCACATAATTTAATACTCAGGCTTACACACATCCTACCCACTTTACACTCTCTTTCTCTCTCCCCCACATTAATTTATACCCCCCTCTCTCTCTCTCTAGCTCCACTACAATCTAGAGAGAAAGTGTATATTGAAATCTATAAAAACTTTCTCTATTTTCATACACATACTTTCACTACATAAAAATACAACAGATACAATTTATGTACAGGTAAAAAAAAACATGGAGAAAATTTAAGCGTATAAATTTATAAGAAATAAAAAAAAATCTGAAAATTTTTACTAATTCTCAAAACTTGAAACTGGAGACTTACAAATACCTTAATTAATATTATAGACAATATATGTACAGAGGAGAGAACTAAAATACCCGGGTTTTTTTGTTGGGGGTTGTGTTACATTGATTCTAGAAAACACCGGTTGCTCCCAATTTTTTAATTGTAACTATATCAGTCTAATATTCTAGGGAATTTTGGATGGAGAAATTTTTTGCTCAACTTTTTCTTTTCAACTCTTTTTTTTACTTTCTATACCTTTCTCCTCCCATAGTAAATTAAAAATAACGTATGTAAAATATAAGGAGAAGATTTTTGTATAGAGAAAGTCTTGACTTGTAAAGATTTTGTAGATAATCTCAACTCTATTTCCATACAGAGTGTACATACACAGAGTGTAGAGAGAGAGAGAAAGAGAAAGTGTAGAAGGGAGAGATGAATGGTAAAAGTTTACATTGAAAAATGTTCATTTTAGCGACCCAAAGTATTTTCAACTAGATTTTTCTTTGAATAGGGGAGGATTTTGGTTTTGGATGGCAGAAATATGGCTCCAAGAGAGACCGATTTATTCTCTCCATCTTTTCAATTCAACTTTGTTTGCCCAACCTCAAGAAAAGAGAGAGAGAGAGAGCCAAGCGAGATTGCTTTTGTATCAGACCTCCATTGTAGCCCCTTTTTTTCGTCACCTGTAGAACCTGTAGAATGAAGTGACTCGGGTGGCAAGTTTCAGCTTAAATATGGACCAAGCTTAGGAGGAGAAGGGGGACTAAGATGGGAAATTGTACACATGTACCTTACGTCTTTTCATATAGGACAAAACTATAGCCTTATTTACACTGTATTTACACACAATACTCTAAATAATGGCCCCCACTATTTTTACTCTGGTCTAAGAAGAGAGAAAAAAAAGAAATGCAACAGGAAAGCAAAAACATTTTTTTGGTTTAAACTCTTTTGTGCTTTCATCCAACTCTGTGTGTTTTCCTATAAGGAAGAAAAAAAGAAGAAATTGTACATGTAGAAAACTCAAGAGTCTAAAAAAGACTAGGGGAAGAGAGAGAGAGAGAGAGAGCTTTCACTTCAACTTTTACCTCTTTTTTTTGGTCTGGAACAAACGGCTTTTTCCGGACTTCATTTTCTTCCTCACACAAATAAATGAGCCATACTCCCCATTAACTTTCCCTCTTTTTCACCCACAAAAAAAATTCCTTCACTTTTGTCGTCCTCTGTGTGTATGTGTGCTTTTCTTTTCTTTGTCACAAGATCAGTAAAAAAAGTAGTTTTTGGTTGGCTAAACTTTCCCTGTAAATTCTTTATAGTATTTTTATACAAGTATAGGTTGGATAATATGTATCTAAAGAGGGGGGACTAATATTATTATTTTATTTAGTTAAATCACTTTAACGTTAAACAAATGACCTTTATTTATATCACAAAAATTGTGTATGCATAAAAGCTCATAAGTGATGGGTTTCTATTTTTCTTTATTTTGTCTCAGTCATCAAGTTGAAAATGTAGAGATTGGAAAAGTATGGGCTTTTGACTAGTATTTGGCATGGTCATTATCATACTTGTTTTATCTAGCTAATCTTTATCAAGGTAAGAGACGTACACACACAGAGAGAAAGCCCTTTCATGTTTCCCCTTCTCTCTCTCTCTCTCAACATAACTCGTTTTAGCACTTTAGGTGGTGTGGCGACAATAAAGTTCTTCGCCCCTCTTTTTCTCTCTCACCTTGAGTCTTCAATTAAGTCTCTCTCTCTACAGTAGTCTCAATTTAGTGGATAAAACGCAACACTTAAATACAATTCCATGAGAATTTTGAGATTAAAAAGTAGAGAGGGGAAAGTCCAATGAATTATTTGGTAGTTGGGATGGACAAGACAGTAAAATAAAAGACAATTTATTCTAATTTATCAATGGAGCCAAAGTGTCTAGGGAAAAGAATTAATTATTCAGCAAATCAAAAATATTTTTTATTTCTATTAATTTTTGCTTAGTAATTTTTGTCTTACAATCACAACTTTCTCTATATTTAAAATCATTTTCTCCTTTTTTTGACAATTTAACTTTCACAGTGAAAATGATTTTAAGGGGTTAAAATACACACGAAAAATATAAATATGTATTAGACATGTAAACTAAATGAGGAAGTAGGGGGAAAGAGGGAGAAAGTAAACAAATTTTTGGTATACATATAAAAAGACTTTCTTTTCAATGCCGCTTCGACTGAGAAAAGTCTGAGGAGGGGGAGAGGAGAAAAGAAAATCCGGATTCCGCTTTTCTACCTCAAGTATTTTTTCAATAAGAGGAATCCTAATGAAAACTTTGTGTTTGCAAAAGGGCGACGAGTTCACGATATTGCCTCCGGCTTCCCTCCGATCTCAGCCTCAACCTCATGTCCTCACTCCCTTTCTCCCTCTCTCTCTCTCTCTCTCTCTCTCTCTTTATATTCCTTGTACCTTTTTCAGTCTTGAATATTTTTTTTGTAATCTTTCACTTGATCTCCTCCTTTCCTCTTTTCTTGTACATGTTTTTTTCTTCTTCTTCTGGCTGTGAATTTTGTGGTGGGTTGGGCAGAGTGAATACATTTCAATTTGTAGGTATTTGTATTTCTTTTTTTTTGTTATATCTTTCTTGTCTGATATATTTTATATGGGACATTTAAATCGGTTTTTATTCTCCCTTTTTTTCAAGTCCGTTTACAATTTAGTCTTAATTTAAAAAATTTTCTTTATTTTTTCCTTCTTTCTTTTTACTCTCAAAAGTCTTTCATTCCCTGTGCTCTGTTCTGGCTCTTGTGGAGATATTCTATTTATTTCCTATCGCTGAATTTATTTATTTTTTAAGGTCTCTTGTATATTACAATATAAAAAAAGTTTACTTTTTGCTTTCTTTTATTGCTTTCTCTCCTAAAAAAATTGCCTTTAATCCTACAACCATTTCCGAGAGAGTCTTGATACATGAAACTGTACGTGGGATTTTTGGGACTTGCTCAAAAAAAAGCGAGCTTTCTCTCCAAGTAACGTACATTTGGTAACAATAAATTATTGTTTATTCCTCCACCAAAAAATTCCATAGAGTCAATACGAAAAAAGGGAGAGTGGATATGGGGGGATAGGCTGTCCATAATCAGCATTTAAAGTAGATAAAAATAGAGGGAATGGTGTGTACGCAGGATTATAGAAAATGATCCTTACGCTCACCCAGGGAATGTCGAGAGGAGAAAAAAAAAGAAAGTGCAATAATTCTGCTATCAGTCTGAATCTAAATCGCCATACACGCTTTCTCTCTCTCTCTCTTTCAATGCAAAAAGCTAAAGAATGTGGATACACTTTTAAATAGACTGTAATATTAAGGCTTTCCCCTCTCTGAGAGAGAGAGAGAGAGAGAGGAGCTGACTATAGGGAAAGCTGCGCCTCATCAAATTGTCATCATAAGTCAGCCTATTTTCTTGTACGGCTTCTTCTTTTCATTCCATCTTTGAATTACGACACCCCTCACCCTCCTTCTTCAACATGGAGAGGGAATGGGAAGGGAAAATGAGGGGAGGCCAAAATACAAAATTCCATCCTGACAGTATCAAGTTGTAAAACCCCACACAAATAAATACTTTCACTTGGACAAACATCCTGGAAATCACTCCCTTTAAAATACATGTACATGTTTGTAGTTTGTATATTGTGTATTTTAGAGAAAGCTCAATTTTCACCTTTCCAATTTTTTTTTCTTAAAAATTGAAAATATTTTAAAAATTCTCTCCCTCGCTCCTACTTTCTTTTATAAGAGAGAGAGAGAGACGAGATTTAATAAAAGGAGGGGGGAGGGGTTTCGGGAGACGAGATAAAAATTCAAATCAATGAGACGACAGAGACACGGAAGATTTTTTTTGGTGAGCGATAGGAAATCTCATTGTCAGGTGGTATACAATGTTAAGAAAAAAAGAAGAAAAAAAATGGTGTACAACTGTCGCTAGTGGTTGATAGAGGAGACAGGAGGGGGACTTGATTTTTTGCCAACGTCATGAAAATGATGGGAAGAAATTTTTCCCATTTTTTTCTCCTTTCTTCATTCAATAGACATTTTCTTGTTGCGATGTGGTTTTGGGTTAAAGCATGAAAAAAAAATAGGCAAGCTAGCAAATTTTGTAATTCAAATGGAGAGAAGAAATGCAGTGCAGGCAGGTGGAAAGGTGATGTGTGTCATCCCCAAAAAATTCACTCACAGTCAAAGTCCTGTCCTCCATCATTATCTCATGTACATACTCCGTTACAGAGTTTTCATCTTTTCTCCCCAGTCTTTTTTTTGAGAGGGAAAAGTTTTTTTGAAAAAAAAATATAATAAAAAAAGTGGGGGTTGAACATGATGGATGAGACTGATACATTTTTACTCGTTGGTGGACCATTAGTTAGTCTAAGTTAGTGCAAGTCCATCCACTTGACGCGGCACATTATACATAATACTTTCTCCCTTGAACACGTGTACTCTCTCTCTCTTTTTTAAATCTTGTCTGGGGATTTTAGAGACGAAGAGAAAGATATTTTGGCAATGGATATTTCTAGAGATTTGCAACCTCCCAAATTTTTTGATGATTCACCTCATAAATGTCCATGTTACAATATAACAGGGGAAGGTAGAGAGAGGGTGAAAGTACGAGTGACAGCATGTTTTCATGTTGGATTTTAGTCGAATGAGAGATTGAAGAGGGTAGGACAGGTCTAGGCATGAGGTCATGCTTGAATGAACTCCCCCCTCCCCTCGTCTTACACAAACTGTTTTTTTTCTTTTTCCCTCTCACAGACAAAACAACCCCGGATCATCACTCTTTTACACCGATTCATTTTTACCATTACCATTTTCCCCACTCTCTCTCTCTCTTCTATATCTAACTATCGTTAGGAGAGAGAGAAAGTAAAAAAAATGAATTATTTTACTTTGAACAAGGCACAAGGCAGAGAGAGATTAATTCAGTAAAAAAAAGGGAAAGTCAAAAAAAAACATTTTTATATAAATTACAGAGGATTTTCTTTTGGGGAAAGGAATTGATAATTTGTGTGTAGAGAAGTGTGTCATTGATAGCATATTTATTTGATGTTAGTTTACACAGACGACGCTCCCACTCCCCACTTTCACCATTTTTCCCTCCACACACGAGTATGTACAGTACATGTGGAGACAAGGAAAGGGGGTATTAGGTTCTATTGTGTCAGCTGGATTTGTTCGAGATGGATGTTGTGAAGGGAAAGGAGAAAAAGAGAGAAAATTGAAGCTCTAGCCACTGTCACGTTGATGTATGATATGTTCACTTTCACTTCTTTAAAGGAAAATTGGCAACCTATATGCCCATCAAGAAGTACTTAGACTCTCAGCGCTCATCTTGTGTATTCAAAAAAGTTGAGCTCAAGCTCATGCCGTTCCCTCTCTTCTTATTTCCATTCATTTCAAGTCTCTTTTCTCCACTCACCCTCTCTGACAGAGAACCCCCCCCCCCCAAGTTTCTCTCTCTTAACTTTTTCTCTTTATAGTCTATAGTCTATACATGTACTATGTATTTTATAGGCCTAGGCTCATGACACTCACATCAACTTGTCTCTACAATTCAATATCAAGTCACACGATGAAGCCCCTCTCTCCATATTTACGCTCATTTTTTTCTACACACAAATGTACACACAAAAAAGTCTCCGATGAGCCCTCCCTCTCTCCCTTTCTTCAAACCGCAATATTAAATAAATAGAGAAAAGTCTTGAATAATATGAATCCATATTAAATACTACATATGTATATATATATATATATGGTATATATTACTTTGAGTGCATTTCTTTTTTGAGGGTTAAAATCCCCCCAAGTTGGGGAGGGAGTCGATTTACAAACTTTGCTTTTAGCAACAAAAGAAAGCACAACAGGCTTGACCAAGAAAAAAAAATTGTTTATACAAATAACAATAAATATATATGTTTTTCTGTATCGTTATCTTATTTATTTTTTTAACAAGAGCAAGAGAAAGTTATTTTCATGAAAAGTTGTATCATACAACTGTGTGTATATATGTAGATAAGTCTTGTACAAATTATTATTTTTTTTAAAAAAAAAGAAAGAATTTTTTAAAATTTTTTACAAGTTTTCTTTTTTTTGGGGTTGGGGGTTTAAAATTAAAAATGTTGAGACATAAATTGTGACCTTGGTCTTGCTTTCTCTCCTTGAGATTTAATGTTGGAGGTGTGGATAAGAGTAAAAGAAGTAAAAAGGAGGATGACGTACATAATTGGAAAACTTTTCATAAGTTTTAACCGAGTAAATAGAGAGACAGGGTAAAATATAATTTGGAAAATACAGAGCAGAGAAAGGAGAGAAAACCATATTTTCAAAAGAGAAAGAGGGCAAAAGTTGAAACAGTACAGAGAAAGGAGTCATGGAAGAAAACTATATGTATATATGCAATGAGAGAGAGAGAGGGGAATTTAGTGTGAGTGTGTGAATTACTTACATGGTTCTATTTTCTGGGAAAACAAGTTTAATGTTTGGGAAGAGAAAGTATCAGTTCATAAATAGGTCTATGTAAGTGAAAGTAAGGTTACACTGATGGTAATACCAAACAAGGGCCTCTCTCTCCTCCAGTACAAAATTCACCATTTTTTACTTTCTATAAGAAACTTTGTCTACATGTAAAGGAGGAGGAGTACTTGCGGAAGTGGGGAGATGTGTGACACATGTGCTTTTCCCAACAAGCAGACCAATGGGTCTTCAATAGGAAAGGGAGCTGGGGGTATCTCATGTGCATTTCAAGATGGATCGTCCTAGCTGTCACTATTACCCACACACGGAATCTCTATCCCATGCTTTTCCTCCTCTCTACATCTGTATAGTCACTCCAAAATCCAAAGATATTCAATATCTTTCATATATTTCTGTCTATACCCCAACAGAGAGAGAGAGAATCTCAAAAGCATGTTTCTCCTAGAAAATCTGAATAAGAATAAAATAAGCGATCTCTCTCTCACATTCCCAATAGAATCCTGTACTTCTAGGAAGATTCTCTATCCAAAAAAGATGAGGAAAGATTGTACACACACCCAAAATTTACATCTATAGTCTCTCTCTCTCTCTCTCTCTCTCTCTCTTTAGGATTGGGCACATTAGACACTTGAGTCTCGCCCTTAAAAAACCTTTTCCTTTTTTTGTATGGAATGCATATTCCAACGTTCAAATCCTCCTCCTCTCACTCTCTCTCTTCTTTTTCGGATTATAGATCTTCATATCCTTGTGGATATTAAATGGAGAAATATACTTTCCAAGAATATTAATAATATGCATTCCCATCCTAAATCCACTTTCACTATCTATCTAGGTGGCGACTGTATGTCTCCATGACATACAAAAAAAAATTTTAAAAATTTATCAGTAAAAAATTGACTTGATTAATTTAAATTATATTTAACAGTAAAATTTAAACTGATTTTACAAACAGTAAAAGTAAAACTGATTTTACAAACAGTAAAAGTAAAACTCTTTCAAAGGCTCAAGATTATTAACAGAGAGAGAGAGAGAGAAAGAGAAAATAGTGATCTGTTGCTTTCACAATGATGAAAGAATGAGGCTTTGCGTAAGGGGATGAGTAGATGTAGTGGCGGTGGTGTTGATGACGTTGGTGCCATGTGAATTCCGAATTTGTACAGCACAAGAGAGAGAGCTTAGGCCTGGCTTTTCTCCCTGGAATGATGGCGATGGTGACGATAGGAATGATGGTGAGGGAAGAGTAGTTTTTCAATCTGATTCACAGTTTTAATAGGATGATTACAATAAATAACATTTAATGAGACACTAACGTTGTAAGGCAACCCTCACCATTTTATTCCCAACTCTCCTCTCATCTTCCTTCCTTCTGTCTCCAAGGTAAACATTCCCCCCCTCCCCCTCCATTTTTTCTTCTTCCTTTAAACACTTCAGGTCCTTTTTTTCACTGAAAATTATGTCTAAATGGAGCATTTGTTTTCTCTTTTTCCCTCTGTGGGGATGCATTAGGAAGAATTAAATGCTCAAATTTCTTTCTTTTTTTTGTCAACACTTTTTTAAACTTTCTCCCTTTGGGGGGGGATTTTAACTTGTAGGAATATGACTAAAAATATATTTTACTTGATCAACTTGTGACCCTGTACTATGGATGTAGCAGAAAAAATTGAGAAAATTTAAATGAAAAGGGGGATAAGAATTGTAAGGCTTTCTCTCTCTCCTGTTTATCTTTACGAGTGAAAAAAAAAACCTTGACGTATACATGGGAGAGTGTACATGTACACTGTACACAGTTTTAGAACCCAGGCGGTTCATTACTATGGGCAATGTTGTCGCAATGCAGGATTTTTCAAGTACCTTCATCCTTCTAAATCATCATAATCATAATCGTAACAAAAAAAAAATTGTACTCTGGGTTGCATGACGAACTAGGGATATTTTTTTTTGAGACTATCCACTTGACTTGTCTCTCGCTCCTCTTGTAAATTTCAAAAAACTTGTTTTCTCTCTCTCCCTCTCTTCTTGACAATGAAGATTGTAAAGAGAAAACTCTTTTCTGTATGGTATGTACATGTGTATTTGACTTGTCAATATTATAGCCCCCTTTTTTTAACCCTCTTTCTCCATCATTCTTAAACTGCTGACTCTTTGTTCTTGTTCCAAAAAAAATTGTGGAAATAAATTCATGGGGAATTACACATTGAAATTTTTAAGGGAACGCCAAAAAAAATCCCCCTGAAATATTTTTCTTTTGGTAGCTGAGTCTTTTTTTTTATTTTGACTTTTATAAAAGATAACAAGTTTGAATTCTGATTTTTTTCCTCAAAATTTTATATTAAATAAATTTTAAAAATATTATTAGGAACTACTTGTATGATATTTAATATAGAATTTAATATGAAGTGAAAGTGCAACAAAGAGGAATGACATTTAGAAAAAAAATTTAAATCAGAAAAAAATGACCAGATTGTTTAATTTGACAAGCCTTTAAAAATTTTGAGAGGGTTATTTAGTAAATCATTTAAAAATTGCTCCACTCTTTCTCGGAGAAAATGACCATCTTTTGGAGACAGTCGTTCCCTATCTTTTTTCCACAGTTTAAATAGGTCCATTCAATTCGGAAGATAATCATAAAGTGCACAGAGAGAGAGAGAGAGAGAGAGGGGGGGACTGATAAGAAGATGACCTTTACAAATGGCTCCATTTCAATTCGACTCTGTCACAAGTCCCCCATTTTCTCATTGATATTCATGGGGTGTAATTTTACATGCACACTATTATAATATCGTCCCTCCCCCCCACCCCGTCCTTCTATTTCATGAGCCATTTCAATCCCATCAAAAAAAAATTCTTTCACTTTCTCTCTCTCTCAGATCTCTCACAGAGATTTTCCGCCTCATTCGGTAATTGCCAATCGAGAAACCAAATTACTTTCAAAAAACTGTAGTCCTCTACTTTCTACACCTGTAGCTTGAAATATGTAAAAAAAATTTAGAGATTACGGCAATTCCCCAATTTTTTTGGATTTTATGAAATGTGAAAATTCAAAAGAATTATTTTTTTTTGAATATTTATGAAAGCATAAAATACATATACATGTATTTTCAATTAAATTTGACAAATTCTTAAATTCAAGAGGAAAAGTTATTTTAATAGAATTATGTACTAAGATAAAACAAAAGAGAAAAGATTTACATAGATTTCTAATTATTTTATACAAAATGGAAATTTTACACTCATCCTCCAGGTCCAGGTGACGAACATCTTTTGTTTTGTCCTATGCTAAATCTCCTAAGAATAGAGAGAGAGAAAGTCAGCGGAGCATGAAATTTCCAAACTTTCTGTTCCATTTTCCTGACTTTCTCTCTTTTTCCTATCAGAGAGGAAAAGATGGGAGAGAAAGTTATAAGTAATATATTTTCTTTTTAATGTAGAATATTAAGGAATTAATGTGCATTGAGGACTCTTGTGTATTATTAACAATTATTTGAATATTTCGTCATCAAGGTAAATGTTAATGAAAATGTCTAGTCTCTCTCTCTCTCTCTCTCTCTCTCTCTCTCTCTCTAGATAAGTTGGATTCAACTCAGTTAATTATTAATACAATCATTTTCTCTCACCCATTTATACTCTAGAGAAAATTGACAAAATTACACCCTTTCCCCCCATCAAAGGAGAAAGAACTCCAATCAATATGGTGAATCTTGTTTGTGTTTCATATTTATGTATTATTTATATGTTTTTTAGAAAAACTAAGAATGTGCAAAATTTTCACTCCTTTCACCATGACTACCACACTCTTGCTTTCTCTCTCTCTAGATATTTTATAAATGAATAATACATTGGCATTTAATTTCAATTCAACTCTTAACCAAAAAAGGAATCGAGTCACTTGACCACGCTTCGTTGGATACTTTAGGAGAAAGTTATTATGGCAAGAGACAGAAAATTACCCAGTCTCATTCTTCTTGATTGGCAATGAAACAGAGAAAGAGAAAGCAAAAGAGGAGGGAGGAGATGCAATGAGGATGGTAATGACAATTCAAAATTGATCCTGTTGTCTCCTTGAGTCGAAATGGGAAGAATGAAAGGGAAATGCAAATTCATAGATAGAGAGAAAGAGAGAGAAGGCTTTACTTGATGACTTTACCTCATACATGACTGTACTAATTGATTGAATTTACACTCATTGACTAACTAAAGCTAACTTTACACTTAGTTCATCCTCCAATTAAATATTTTATCATTTGGAGTCCCCATCACTTTCATAACCCAAAACAACTTTTTTTCATTTCAAAAAACTTTTCTTAAATATTACAATACCAATTTTTTTTAATTGTTACAAAATAATTTTTTTACTTTCTCCAATTTCCAAATAAAATTTTACATTTCTAATACAGTGAAAGGTATAGATAGACTTATCAATTTGTGATAAGTCTAGAGAGAGAGAAAAAAAGAGAAAAATTCATTAGAAATATTTTTTTTCACAAATAAAGACAAAAAAAAGCTTTCACTTTGCTTCATTAGGTTTCATAGAAGAGAGAGAAAGTGTAGTGCATATTTGACGAGAATTTTAATAGTAAAAAAAATGTTTTTTTATATGTAAAAAAATGCTCTCACTTAAAATTCCCTCATTATTCCTCCATTTTTTCCAGAGAGAGAAAAGGGACTCATAAAGCTAAAAGCCCTGAAGGGAGAAAGGGGAGGGTTGGAAATAATTTTTTTTTGTTCTTTTTTTAGAATTTTGAGAGAGCATGCAATTGATTG
>JAQIVZ010000982.1:0-43591 GCA_034700945.1 Arrhopalites spinosus | reverse complement strand
GGGAAAATGCACACATGTACATTCCCCTGTATATCCAATACAAGACCCGACTTGTATTGGGTGCCCGACTTCTATTTCCAATTTTGAGTCTGACCCCCGACTTGTATTAGATGCCCGACGTCTATTGGAAGCCCGACTTGTATTGGAGTTAATACGGTAAGTGGTGATGATGGTCTTGGAAATTTTACAGTAATTAAATACTTAGTATTTGCTATTATTAAATACTTTATTTAAAATATTTAACCTCTGACTATAAAATATACAACAAAACAAATAATGTACGGTCAGCTTTCTAAAAATATTTGCAACATTGCAAAAATAAAATATTAACATGCCAATTTTTTCACAAACTAGCCAACGCAATAAATACCAAGAGGAGAATTGCATTTACAAAGATCATTAATAGTTAAAGTGGTTTTCCATTAGTCTCAATGAATTTGAAGGAGAGGAAAAGTGGGAACTGAAAATTGTATGAACTTGCTTTATCTTTCATGCTTGATATGGTCGGATCAATCTCTTCCTTTCTGCCTTTCTTCAATCTTTCAAGAAAAAAAAGAAGAGTTTTCATTGTTACATGGAAAATTCATCTCTTTGAGCTACCTAATTCCAAATTTCCTAGATCCTCAAAATAATCTCTTGCTCCTTCAATCTTCAACTAAATAAATAAACTTTTCATTATTTTCTCTCCACCCTATTACTACTACTCAACCTCCTTCAAAAACACGGGAAAGCTTTTTCTTGTAAATAATGAATTTATTGACTTTGTCAAAAAAAATTGTATCATGACAATAGACAATTTATTTAATTATTCAAATTCCACCACCTTCATTACATTATCTCCCTCTCTCTCTCTCTCTCTCTACAAAGACAAAAGACTTTTATTTTTTTAAATGGAGGATAAAGAATTTCAAGAAGAAAAGGGATAACAAACTCATTTCATTTTTACGGCCACTCAACCACTCCGTCTCCCTCCTAATGGCTCTTGGATGGGATTGAGGAGAATTAGTAAAGAAAAGGGGAGTAAAGGGGAACATTAAGAAAATGGGATATTAATGAATGCAAAAGAAAGAGGCCATGAAATGAGTTGGAAGTGGGCCACAAAAAAAAATATTTTTATTTCTGCTTTTCTAAATTATTTGATTTTTGACTAAATTCAAAAAAGATTTTTAAATTGTCAACTTGGACGCCACTCACTACAAAATTTTCCTCAACGAAGATGAGGCAAAATTCAGTTACCGAAGTTTCTACATTTCGGTCAAAATTCTATGCAGATGGTTTTTCTCATTGCAAAAAAAACAAAGAGAGAGAAAAAAACGAGTCCTTAATGTTTATAAGTGGAATGAAGATGAAGCCGTTTTTTATTTCTAGTCCCATTTAATGCTTCAGCATTGCCATAAACGAGGAAATAAAATGAGGGGAGGGGGGAGATCTTGATGCTAGACAAAGACAAAAGTACAAAGAGACAGAGAGAGAGAGACGAATAATTTCTTGAGAAAGAGAAGAAAAAAAAATTTTCTTGTAATTTCCTCTTGACTTTTCCGGCGGCTCTCCTTTTCCACTTTCTCTCTTGGACTTAGAGAGAGGAGAAAGGGGAGACTCGTGAGGGGCATTAGAGGAAGAAAGAAATTGGATGAGGAAAAGGATTAGGAAAAAGACAGAAAATTACACCTTCCTTAAAGGCCATAAAGGTAAATGACACCGCAATGCTAATAACCAACGGGATATTCATTTAAAATCCACATAAAAAATTCATCCATTTAAATTCCCCCCAAAAAAACTAGGCAACTACAGACTCTCTGTAGTCTCTGTAGTGTGTATGAAATATTTCAAGTTGTATAATAAATTAAAATTTAAATTAAACAAAAATATTGTAATGTCAAAATTTTGAATATAATTTTTTCTACAAAAAAAATACCTAGTCTCTAGTAAAAAGAGAGACCATGAAATTGAAATTCTGGAACATGTTTCCATTTCCCATTCCCCTTATGCCCATGGCTGTACAGATACAATGAGAGTCTCATAAATGACGAGAGAGGTTTTTATATGGACGTCTCTCTCTCTCTCTTCAAAGTCATATTGTGTAGTCAAAAGACCATTGGATGGGGAGCATAAAGTTATAATATCTCCCCACAGTCTTCTTCGTCTTCTCCAGACAAAGAAAGGATCCAAGTGTATTAGAGATGAGTAGCTACTCTGACTGGAGAGGAGGGAAGCTGGAGAAAAAAATGTTTTGGCATGTAGTGCATAACTCTTATCTGCATGGCCCTCACATGCCATTATAATTCTAATATCGATATTCTTCTTATTTCATATCCTTCTCTATAGCATATGCACTACTTAGCCCCCCCCCCTCTCTCTCTGTAGAAAAAAAAGAGTTCTAGTTTTTGGGTGGTAGACTGGAAGAATTGAGCTTAGAGTTCATGATCCTTTTTCAAATCACTCCTTCATCTTCCTCCTCCTTCTTGTACACGCTTTATAGTCTTCCACCCTATTTCTTTTCCTCCATTTTCCTAGGTACTTTGAGGTTTTTCATTTTTACTATACTTTTTTCCAAAAAATATATTCAAAATTTCTAGTACTTCGTTAGAGTACCAGACTTCCGATCATCTACATCGTATAGTCGAAAAAATTGGGAGTCATGACTCTGAACGGCGTTGAAGTTGTACAAAAAAAAAGAAAAAAAAATTAATTAAGAGAAACATTTTGAGTAGTTGGGACTAAGGATGTGATGAATAAATTGAAAATTAATACAAGAGTTTGTTGAGGGTTAATAAGTGCCAAAAGTTAATTGGATGAGAAATGTAATGCGAGTAAAAAATAATTGGGTTAAGAGGCAGTTAAATAATGTGTGTAAGTGCAAGCTAGAGAGCCTCTAGGAAAGGAGAAAATGAGAGTACAAGAAAATGAAATCATTTTTTTGGTTCATTGTGATCCCAGGATAAGAGTGAGAGAGAGAGAGAGAGAGAGAACAAAGGGAAGGGAACAAAATGTAATCATAATCATAGTCTCTAAGCACTCTTGAATTGTCAAGATCATTTATCAAAGAATAAAAAAAATTCTCTTTTCCTTTCTCTCTTTTCCTTCAAAATTCTGGATCAACCCACAACCCACAAGAACTGAGGGAAAATAAAGTAACAGGCTCTGTCTCTACAGTTTTTTTACAACATTTTCTCTTTGAACTTCCAACTTTCTCTCTCTCTCTCTCTCTCTCTCTCTCTCTCTCTCTCTCTCTCTCTCTCTCTGTGTGTGTGACTTTGAAAAGGATTGAGATTCAGAGAGCTTCTTCTTGTTCTTGTGAAAGAGAAAGAGATGAAAACTAAAACTGTTTTCATTTTCTCTGTCTTTTGTACACGTTATACATAATAACCCCCTTCCTCTTTTCTCTTGTTAGTTTCAAGTTTGACACCTTAAAATTTTCTCTTGTAATAAAAAAACTTTTCTTCTTTGTAATAATTTTCTTTTTTTTTTGCTTCTTCATTTTATCTTTACTTAGGCGGACCTATATGAACTCATTTTAAATAAATGTGAAACTGAAGAGCTTGTACTGATGTGAATTTTACTTTTATTTAAAATTATTTATGATTCACAAAATTCCTTTTTTTTAAAAAAAATTTTACAAGAATTTTGTATTTTGACATACCTATATTTAAAATGAGAAAAATAATAATTTAAAAAATTATTTAATAATTTTTTATTTGTCGTAGTTGAATGCCACTCAATCAAAATATTCTCATATTCGGGACTTTTACTATTTTAGCTGGGTTCTGGTGAACTTTCCGATTGTGTCAACCAACAAAAACCGAAATAATTTTCCTACTGTCTCTCACTAAAAAAACATGAAAATTGTCCCCCCCCCACCCTCTCCATAATTTAATTTCTCACTATAAAAAAAGAATATGAAAAAAACAACAAGAGAAAGGCCTCTAAATCCTTAAAAACCTCGGATTTATTTTGCCTATGTAATTTCAAGAAAAATACAATACAAAAGAGAGTAAAAGAGAGAGAGAGAGAGAGTAAAATTTATTTTGTATTTTAGATTTTATCATGTGCAATAAAAAGCGTATTTTGTTTTATGACTTTTCTATCTTCCTCGTCTTGTTATAAGGTATACACTGTAAACTGTAACATAATAGTTTTTTTTTCTACAAACATCCCCACCCCCATCAAAATATCTCATCTCCATCTCCCTCCACAATGGACAAGCGTCATTTTACTTCCAAAGAGAAAATCCAAACAAAAAAATGGAACATGAAAGGACTGAAAATGGTGGCATATGCCATTCTCCTCCTCCTCTTCTAAAACTTGTATGACTGTGACTGTTATAATATTTGTATATGGAGTACATATAAGTAGAGTAGCGACTACATAAAAAATAATTGTAAATCTAAACACTGACGATGCAATTCTTGCGGTGGTAGGACAATTGCAAACTTTATACAGATATTCCAGATTGTGGGGCCAGTCCTTATAATTTTAGATTATATAAAGAGAGAAATACAAAGAGAGATATCTGTGTATGGTATAAATACACAATCAAGATTCCATTGGATGAGCTCTGTAAAATGAAAATGAGAACGAGAGTCAGTTGACGTGGCAGTCCTCTTGTCCTCTAATGTGCAAGGTAAGGTAAGCATTTCCAAATTGCTTTTGCAATCCCAATTTTATTGCACACTCATCGTCATCCTCAAAACACATAAAGAGAGAGAGAGACAGAATAAATGTCATGGCGGGTGGAGGGTGGGCCTTTTTTTGTAAATAATGCAATGTAAATTATACGGAGAAAAGAGAGAAAATTTTCTCTTTCTGTCTTTTCAGAGAAATATAAAATTGCTCAAATTACATGCCACGCGGAGAAAAAAAAATTGCACGTACATAAAAAAAGACGAGTAAATCTTTCCTGGATTTACATTTACCCCCTCCCCCTCCCCTTCTTCCTCAAGGTTAAAATAATTTAAGAACCCCATTTCCACCATGACAATTTTGATTGTGACAATTTAAAGGGAGTGATTCAAGTAGAAAAAAAAGGAAATCCATTTTAAATCTATAGTGTCGATTAAACAAGATGGAAGAGAGAGAGAAGTTTACTCTTTCATTGAAAAAAAAATAATTTAAAAGACCACACAAAATGTTCTCATAAAATTGAGTTTCTTTTTAAAGTACAAAATTTTATGTGCTCTTCTATTAGTTTTAAAATTATACGTCAGTAACTACTTTGCAGCTAAATTTTGTAGCGAATCGAAAAATTACTGAAAACTGAGAGTGGCGTTCAAGTATCGCATCAAAAAAAAATATTTTGAAGAACATTAATAAATTGAATGTGTATTAATTTAAATATCAATTTATAATTAAATCATAGACAATTCTCGCTCTGTAAAAAAAGTTATAGAAATATTTTAGTGTTAAATAAATTTTAATGTTAAAAAAATCTAACAAAAATGTTTATGAAAATTCAGGTAGTCCATATTTCTATTTTTAGGAATATTCCTTTCCCTGAGGGAGGCTAAAATAGGGATAGCTTTACACACAAGAAATTTAAATGGAATGAATGGACTTTTGTGTAGTAATAAAATAGTGTGATAAAATGAAAATAAAATTTTCCTTTTCACTTCCAACAGACGGTGACCTTGGTGCATGTGATCAAAAATAGGGGGGAGGGGGGTTGATTAGAAATTAAGAAGCTTGAGAAGGATGACATAATACGAATTTAATTAAATTTCCTCATTCATCCCATCTCATGCATGGGGATGAAGATGAGTGAAAACATCAAATAAAATCACCCCTACCTCCCTACACTGGACTTTTCCGTACAGGCTCGTCGAGAAAATATTGGATAGTGTGAGTACAGCCAAGAGTTAATAATTTAATTAGGACAATAATATAGTAAAGGCAAAATTAAATTAAATTTTACACACTGTCAACATACACAGGGAGTGGAGAGAAATAATTACTCATGAGATCAAATGAACAATTTTCAGTTTGAGCTTGTCTCAGAATTTTCAGAGTGTTCCCGTTCAACCTTTCAATTTTGAGAAAATGTAGAGTTATGCCAAAAATAAATTCAATGTATCATGTTTGCTTTTCATATTTTATCAACTATTTTTTTTGTATTTATAGACATGGTGCTCAATTGATATAAAAGGGGAGTGTGTACAAGCAAAAAAAAATTGAAATGGAAAAAGTCTCATAATTTTCAATATGAATATTTCAAAAATAACATGAATAATTAGAGAGATGTTATAAAAAGAAAGAGAGAAAGTTGAGTGATGATCAGTACACGACTGGGGCATGTTTGACAGGAGGATACTGGGGCTGAGACACAAAAATTTATGAATATTTTAATTATGAAAATGATTCAACATTAAATAAATTGAATTGAATTGAATTGAATTGAATTGAATTGAAATTATGAAAAATTATTTACTGGGTAGGCTGCTGGAGGGTACTCGGGTTCCTTGGATGGATAATACGGTGCAGGGTATTCAGGGTCTTTTTCTGGGTAGTATGGGTCAGATTCAACAGGATATTGTGGTTCTTGTGATGGGTAATAGGGGTCTGAAGCCACTGGATATGCTGTTTCCTTAGGTGGGTAGTAAGGATCCGAAGCGGGTGGGTACTGTGGGTTTTTTGGTGGGTAGTATGGGTCAGAAGCCACTGGATACTCTGGTTCTTGTGGTGGGTAGTAAGGATCAGATGCAACAGGGTATTGTGGGTTTTTGGGTGGGTAGTATGGATCAGCTTCAACAGGATATTTTTGTTCTTTGGGTGGATTGTAAGGATCTGGGTAAGATGCTGCAGGGTATTCCTTAGATGGGTAGTAGGGGTCAGAAGCCACTGGATATTCCGTTTCCTTAGGAGGGTAATAAGGATCAGAAGCCACTGGATATTCCGTTTCCTTAGGAGGGTAATAAGGATCAGAAGCGACAGGGTACTCAGGGTCTTGTGATGGGTAGTATGGGTCTTTGTCAGAAGCTGGTGGGTAGTAGGAGTCAGAGGCCACTGGATATTCTGTTTCCTTAGGAGGGTAATAAGGATCAGAGGCCGCTGGATATTCTGGGTCTTGTGGTGGGTAGTAAGGATCAGAGGCCACTGGATACGCTGGGTTTTTGGGTGGGTAGTATGGGTCTGGGTTAGATTCTGCAAGGTATTCCTTAGATGGGTAGTAAGGGTCAGAAGCGACAGGGTACTCCGGATCTTGCGGTGGATAATATGGGTCTGATTCTAATGGATATGCAGTTTCCTTAGGTGGGTAATAAGGATCAGAAGCGGGTGGATACTCTGGGTCCTTGGAGGAATAGTAAGGGTCTGCATAAGGTGCCTCTGGATATTCAGGATCCTTAGTTGGATAATAAGGCACCTGGAAAAAAACATTACAATTAAAATACACTCTAAAAGTTAATTGAATAAATATTGATTATTTCATACTTGAACAATCTAAAAAACAAACCTTGGCTGGTGGCTTGTAGGCAGCCACTGGAGAAGCTGACGGGTACACTGGAGAAGGATGTGAATGTGAATGTTGATCTCCAATCGTCAAGTGCAAGACGCACATCAAAACGATTAACCTTGCGGCCATCTTGTCTGTAACTTTGAGGACTCGGGTTGATCCCTAAAAATTTAATTAAAACAAAATCTTAAAATTAACACCCACAAAAAGAGAGTCCTCCTCCCCTGGTCAAACTTAATTCATATTAATAAAAAAAAAAACAGGAATTATTCGAATTATTGTCTTTAAAATCTCACCAAGGCACTCGTCTTCAAATAAAGGACACAAGCTGAAAACTGAAGAAAATCCGGGAACAAGAATGAAGAGATAAGAAGGCTCTCTCAAAGTAAATGGTCAGTTTTATAGAATCATTTGTTTTGTATTTAGACATTGCTAAATTTCCTTTTGAAAGAATAAATAAATTCTATTTTTACAATCAATTAATGAATGAAATTTCAAAAGGAGCAGACAACAGCAAAATTTTAATAACTCACAACATCAATTTAGTTGCATTCTCAAATAATTATTTTTATGATTGCACTACTTCCTCGTCTACGGTCATCATCATTTCAGTACATGCAACAAAAAATCAAGTCATAAATGGGCCATACTCAAGACTGTATGACAAGTTAATAAAGAATTTTAATTGTGACATTGCAAATTACATGTATTAAATATTGCAGACATTTTACATATTTATTGTTCAATTTTAGTAAACACAATCTATCTCTCCTTTTTCGAGAATACTAATAAAATAATTATTTTCATGTAAGTAGTTCTCTATGTAGAATTTTGAAAATGACAAAATATTGAAATGGACAGCAATGTGACAATTTTCAATAAAATGATCAAAGAGAAAATATTGACCTTTCAACTTGTCCCTAGTTTGCACAACCCACACACACTCTCTCTCTCTGATATTACGGTCCAATATAACATCAAAAAAATAATACTCAGCTTTTCTCTCGTTTGTTTGTAATATTCCCTGTCATTGGAATCCCATCCATTTGCCTCTCAATAAAAAGTTTTCATAGAATGACAAAAATTCCTCAAGGTAAATATTCCAAATATTTCCAAATAAAATCCCAACTCACACGACAAATCCTCATCCAATTGCAATTCTTACATTTTATTTTTATTTCTAACATGGAGTTAAATGTCAAAATGTTTCTACGCTTCATAAAATCTCCAAAATAAAAAAAGAGCATAATTTTACTATTTACAATAAAAACTTGAGAGAAATGGCACTAAACTTCATATTGAGCATTGAAAAGAGGGGAGGGGGCTAAAATAGGTAACATTAGGAAGCTCATGTTTCTCATTTGAAGAGGCGATAAATAAGGTTCAAGGCTAAACTAATTTCTCTAGTCTTA
Organism: Arrhopalites spinosus; assembly: GCA_034700945.1. Lineage (NCBI taxonomy): Eukaryota > Metazoa > Arthropoda > Collembola > Symphypleona > Arrhopalitidae > Arrhopalites > Arrhopalites spinosus. The sequence continues at coordinate 34,735 of JAQIVZ010000982.1, read as the reverse complement.
AAGGTGTATTATTTAACTTGCTTCGTCAATATGTGCCTTCACATTAAGTAAACTCATTAGCATTTCATCATGGCATCACAATTCAGAGACGGTATACGTATATGTGGCACATATGTACATTGTATGTACATGCTTTCAATTCTTAGAATAAACTAAAAGACTCGTCATTGTTTACACTTTCCAAGACACCATAAAATTATTACAAGAGTGAAGAGTGACTTGTGTACAGAATTGTGTAACTGAGTGGTAAGAAAATAAAATAAAAGTTTTTTTCAATTGTAAAATTGTAGTCATATTATTTAATATAAAATTCTAACCTTATTTAATTATACAGTCTTTTAACTTTAAATGCCTTCAACATTCTTGTTTTGGACTCTACCCTGTTCGTACATGGTCTATTCCATCTATGCAGCCATTCTTCTTGTCAGTTTAATCATTTTGAGTGCATGTTCTCGGACTAAACCACATCGGCAAGATTTGAAAGATGAGTAGAAACTGAAAAAAACAAGACAAAATTTGGATGAGACCACAAAGAAAAATATTTTTATAGTAAAAGCAATTTGTCATTCTAATGTCAAATTTTTTTTAAAGTAGAATAAAAAAAAAGAAACTTATTTAATATTCTACAAGCTTATAAATATTATTGACAATATTGTTCAACTACAATTTTTGTTATAAAACTTTGTCCTTGTTTTGTCTACTCTATTTTAGTTTAATCGTATGAGCCCTATTCAAGTTGTCAGACTTGAAAATATTATTGGATGAATTTATGCGAGCAAACTTTATTTATTATTTGCTGTTGGAGTGATCATGTTGCTTAATTGACGTCAAACTGCAACAAAATTTGTACAATTAAATAATATTTAACATGCATATAATAAAATTTCTTTCTCACTTAAGTAGACAGTGCAATACTAATTTAAAAATCAAATGTCACACTTAAGTAGACAGTAGAAGACACCAATACTAATTTTTCAAACATAAATTTCTAGAAATAAAGTCAGATGAAAAATTGTACAATTCTGACAATTCAGTTCATACTGTACATTATTATCAGCAATTTAATTAAAACACAATTAATCATATTCCTTTGAAAACTCCTCTCATTATTATTATTAATTAAAAATGCAGTGTAGCAGGTACAATATAAAATTTACACACATTTCAAGTAGGTCCTATACTTTAAACATAACCTATGCCATATTCATCATATGTTTTCTTACACGTGCAACTAATTGCTACAATATCAAAGTAGTAGAAATTAATGAAAAAAAATGAGAGCACTGGCAGACAAAGCTACATAAAAATTGTTTTTAAAAAAAAACTTTTTTGAAACCCTCATCATCATCCATTCTACTAAATCCGAATTTCGGATGGAGACGACACTACAGGACTGTAGACTTGAACTTGCTACCCACCACTCGTCGTCTACCTCTAAAATAAAAAGAAATGAATAAAATGTGGCAGTTTCCTTCACTCAATGAAGGAGGAGGCAAGAGGAGGAGGAGGAGGATGATAGAAATAGAACACATGTACACCACGGGCATTCCATCCTTCAGACACAAAATGACAGGGACATGTACGGTATATTTTTAGCTGAATCTCATAAGAGAGAGAGAGAGAGAGAGAGAGAGAGATAAAAACTGTGTGTATAGATGTGTAATGTTCTAAATTTTCAGCAACAACTCTAAATTCTTCTATATATACATTTTTTTTCTCAAACTCTCTCATATAAAGGAAGAGACCTCAGTTTCAACCCCAAAGTCAACTCTTTCTCTAATTAACTATAAGAAAACATGCAGCCTTCCTTTGGGTGTGGCATATTTTATCCCCACAATTTAATAAATCCTTCATTTTCTCATTCTTTTTATTTTATTATTATTTATTCACTCCAACTTTAACCATCTTCCTGCTCCAACAGTCTGCCTGTTCTCCCTTGAAGCAACTTCTCCAGACTACCCGTGACAATTTTAATCATTTCAAGTTTTCGTCCTCAACGAAAGAGCAGAGTGAGTACTATTCATATTTAATAACTTAATAGTAATTTCATCATAAATATTACTCATACTTCAGTCCTCCCTTTCTTCCATCCTTAGTCTAGCTAGACTAGTCTGGAGAAAAAAAACTGACTTCCTGTTTCTTTTTTTTTGACAAGAAGAGAGAGATAAGAGTCCAGAAAAAAAAATCTCAGGTACATTTCAGAGATAAAAAGTCATTAGTTCTCATTCCATCTCCATAAGAGAGAGAGAAAGTTTAATTAAAATTTCAAAGCTTGAAATGAAAACATGCTTGAAACTTCTCAATGGAAATATTATACAAAATGAGAGTGTGTGTAAGGAGCTGGAGAAAACACAAAATTTCCATTTTTCAATACGTCCTTCCTTATAATATATGGAACCTTTGTAAGCTCATAATCCGAAAGAGACAGACAGTTAATCTCTTAAAAAGGAGAAATGTAGCTGCGACGCTCAAAATCTTTTGCATGAATTATAAGAAAATCGTACAAAAGAGAAAATTGTGAAACCATGTTAGTACAAATAGTTATATATGTATCTTTACATAAAATGTAATTTTAGCATTATTTATTATCATTATAGAAACTGATTCTAAAGATTTTGATTCAAATGAAAATTCTTCTAATAATAAAGTAATATTCTTTCTATATATTTCAAGTCTAGACCTTTTCTTCACATTTTCTCTGTATATTTATCAGTAATGAGTATGTACAGTAGGCACACACTAAAATTATTCATGTAGAATTTTCCCTTTATAAAAGAATGAGAAACAGATAATATTAAAGTAATAAATGTACCTCATCATAATCGATAAGAAGGGACCTTATGTATTATTATGTGGAAAAAATAGATTATGGTAAATTTCAATAGGAAATTAAATGAAGAAAAGGGACAAAAGCTTGAGCCACCTTATGGCCTGTACAATTTAATCATATGATTATACAATTTTACTATATTAAAATAGTTGAACGTTTTGTCATCCTGGTACATTAGTATTATTATGTACGTACATAATATTAATATTATGATGATGCTCTCGCCTCTAAAGTTGTAAGACATGAAACGAAATTCTTCAGTTTAGTTATGCCTATACTCCTCATTCCATTTGGAAAATGTGAAAAATATACTTAGTCTTATGATGATTGTACAATAATGAGTTTTGTGATTGCAAAAGAAAGAAAAAAGTTCTTGTCTTTATAAACTCTCTCCCTTTGTCATTTTTACTTGAATGTTCTTGAAAGAAAAAAGTCTTGTCTTGTGTCTTGTCCTATTTTCTCTTGATTGAATCAAGGTACATGAAGAGGAGCATCAAATCTCATTTTAATTTCATTTTGGAACAGGAACAATAAAATTGTTAAATTGAAATCCTAGGGGGAGAGAGAACTAGAGCCAAAATCCTCTTTTTCTTCTTCATCACGAATACTTTCAATTCAAAGTTTGAGATTCCATTTCATTCATTTTGTTATGTGGATATTACTGGATATATAAAGAGAGAGAGAGACATCATGACATTATTAGACTCCCTACCTTCAATAAAGAAAGGCTGTTCATGGAGACCTCAGATTCTCGTTCTTAATAAAAATCATTTCTCTGTAAGTAGTGGAGACAAGAAAATAGACAAGATTGATGAGTTCTTATAATTAAATTAAAATCTTTGATGAACAAAACCCAATACTTATATAATAGGATTTATGTTTAGTACTTTTATTGCTACTTATTACAAGAGATATATCGTAAACTATTTAAGGAAAAATCTATGAGGCCTTTTAGAACTATAAATATATATGTTAGAGAGGATTTCCTATTATTAAAATATATTTATTGATAATGATAATTATTTGCTCGAAAGAGTCTTTAAAAAAACCTAATGAGGAGGATGTTTTACTTACATTTTTAGGTGACAAGACGCCGCTGTATATTTTATCCGAAGAGGATAAATTGAAAGATGTGGCATTTCTTGACGTACATCTATAATTCCATTTTAGTTTTGTTTATCGCTGTGCATCTTTTGGTGGGTGCCTTTGTAAGCAACTATTTTAAATATTTCAAAAATTATGTACCTTTAAATAACAATTTATATGGAGCAATTATATAACACAAGTATGTTATTGTTAAGCTAACTGTTGTATGAGACTGCAAATATTTAAACGTGATGATATATTTTTAGATTACCTTTCTTGTCGGTCTATACTGTGGGATTTACATGTGTCAAAACTATGAGGTGAAAAGAAAACATTACATGTAACACAAATTACTTTACGAATATAAAGTATATAATATGACTGTTTAAACCTTTTAGATTCCAAAGATTGATGAGCCATTGAAGCTTTGGACATATTTTGTAAACTTCTTGGAAGGACGTCGAAAACCCGGAGGATTGTCAATATTTCGCTTAGCATCATTCAAATCAAAACCGTCACAAGAAATTCCACAACCATCTCCAAATAGTTCCAGAGATAATCTTGCCATCAGTTCATCCACAAGGTCAAGAGGATCCTCACCTTTGCCATCACAGAGTACAATCGAATCTGACAAAAATAGATGAAACAATATTGTGTTTTAATACTTCAAACTTGTACATTGTGAATAGAACAAAACAATCCCCGTCTGTTGTGAATATAATTATTACATGTAACAAAATTACGTCATAAGTTGATACTAAACATACTCATTTTATAAGCGATGAATAAAGCATCACATTTGTGAAATTAAATAAATACCTTTTTCATGCTGCGTGTATATTGGTGTCCCTTGACTTGGATTCACTGCAAAATGTCATTCAATAAATTAGTTAATTACTCAATCTAATAGTACATAAATAATAGGAAATTCATGGTACCTTATAGAATGGAACGATCGATCATTTCATTGATCATCAATGAGAACCGTCTTGAAGCAAATAAACTCATTTTGTTTAAGCAATGTCCACATCTAGGTTGAAAACTGTAAAAAGATTCAAACAAGATCAGTAACTTACTAATAGAGGAAAGAAAGAAATGTCACAATTATGAATCCAGATGCTGTCGTAGTAATTAATATTTAATTGTTGTTTTTCACTTTAATTGCAATTTCACTCTACTAGTCAACTGGGGGGGGGAGAGAAAATCAGTCCGTTCAGATTTCCTTGATTCCCGCTTTTATTTTCATCATCGAAGTCGTGGAAGAAAACTACTTAAAACTAGGAAAAAAAATCGCTTCGTTTTCATATTAATTTGGTTCAAAATTTTCTAAATTTTCAATATCGTCATTGTGAATTCATCACAATGAGCAAAATGGACGAAGATAGCTCCGATGACGGAGGTGCCCGGGACATTTTACAAGCCGCTCGAAGGCTGCCACCGCCGCCGCCAAGTATCGGTGGGTCATCGACAGTTTCAAGCCGAAGTAGACCTCAACATCCGGCTCCCCCATCGCTCAGCAACAGTGAATCTTCAGGTGAATGATTAATCATCACATTAAAAATCATATTGTTCATTAGTATATCACAAATCAATAATAAACATGTTTTCGGTATGCAAAAGCTTGATATATTGTGGTACATTTGATTTACTACGGCATCGTCATAAATTGCCATTCTTATACTATAGCTACTGGATCGAGACGGAGCACTACCATGTCAAGTAGGTCGGGACGATCTAAACGTCCACGAGGAGATTGGGATGAAGACGTTGACGTGGAAGAGGAGATGACTACAGAGAACAGAGTAAAAACTCGGATTTTATTTGATATTTTTGTTCTGATATTTAACATAGCATCTAGTACCGTCAATAACTCTGAGCTGCTTTGTTCACAGCGTCAACTGGATGATGATCGATATAATGTGAATTGGGTTCGGTCGTACAAAACCACAAGCTGTTTGTCCTATGACCAACTTGTGCTGGGTCGAGTGATAGCACCCCGTCAACCCGATAGGTACATAATAAAAAAAATTCCAGTACTTACTTCAGGCTGTTTATTTTTCTTTTATAATCTGATTTATTTTTTCAAAATAATCTTATAGTTCAGTAGACACTACATACTGTAATTCGAAATTGCTACAGGATCTCATGGATATCAAGGTCTATTGTTAGAAATAATTAATACTTCATTTCTGTGATTTCAAGAAATTCATCACTAGTCCGATGTATATTCATACCTTTTCTTTTTATCAACAGTATGATATTCGAGATTGTCAGGGAAAGTTCTATGAACTAAGAACAAAGGCGAACACTTGGACTGACGTGTGTCCCACAAACACGTTTCTACACAGTGATGCTATTAAACTGGCAAATATCGATGCCCTCATGAAGTTTGAGCTGACAAATCCAAAGGATTGCCAACAGAACAATCTCGTCGCTAGTGATGAATTACTCTATTTTGTCGATCTCTGTGATGGTCCTGGTGGATTTGCTGGTATTATTATAAAGAGTTTTTTTTAAATAAAACAATATTAATAAATAATTTTCAGGTTTCTTCTGTTTTTACTGGCCTATAATTGAATAACGTTATTTTGATTCATTTTGAAAATAGAATATTTTTTGTGGAAAAAAAAGTGGATGTGCCATGGCTTTGGCTTTACATCTAAACGAATGGACTGGGATTTGCCCGTGAAACCCCATTACAGTACTGAAAGTTTCGAGGCACACTACGGTATGGATAAATTATTACTGTTGTTAGAATTTTTGTTAATCTTATTTTGCAAACTAATGATTTTGAGCCTTTCTCTTTCGCAGGTTGTTTTGGGAAGAAGGGTCAAGGAGACATTTATGATCCTAAAGAAGTTGATCGTTTCATGTTCTACGTTAGAAAGACGACCGGCTTTAGAGGCGCTCATGTAGTCGTTGCGAACGGGGTATCATTTTTACTAAAAATATCATTTAGTAATTATGTATGGATTCAAATTTTAATAACGTTTACATTTTAATTTCATTTTATCAACATAGGGAGACGATTCTAAGAGTGATGAGGATCTAAAAGAGCTTCATTGTCGCTACATGATCATGTCAGAATTAATGATTGCTCTGACTATTCTACGAGAGGGTAATTATTTTAGTCATGTTTTTAGATTAGTGTGAATGTAAATAATTTTTTTGAAATTTAAATTGTCATATTTATTCAAAATAATTAGGTGGACACCTTGTCATTCGAGTTTTTGACATGTTTACTCATTTTACTGTCGGACTCGTCTATCTCATGTACAGGACTTTTGACAGTGTCGCTGTTCACCGACCTGACACTAGTATCACTGCCAGTAGTGAGCGTTTTATTCTGTGTAAGGGAAGAAAAAGTATGAGATATGTAGTAGACGTGACAAAGTACTTGCTAGATTCCTTGAACATTTACAAAAATTCAAACAGCAGGTATTATGTTATATGATCTTAATTTTAATTATCATGACTGGATGAACTTTCTGTTTTTCAATTGTACACCATGATAATTCACACATATTTCTACTGGTAGGTTCACTGGGAATGAGCGTGACACAGCGGACATACTCCAGCTTGTTCCTGTTCGTGATATACGAGCAATCAGACAATTATTTGACTATATCTACGAACACAATGAACAGTAAGTAAATTTTATACACAACATTTAAAAATTATTTATTTAGAGAATACTAATTGTGGAAATATTTCAAGTTTCACTTTTATTTTGAGTATATGAATACAAAGAATTAAAGAGTATTAATTAATAAGAGTCATTTATTTTTGCCTTACACAGTCATGGTCGCGAACAACTGAGGGAGACAAGGGAGATCACAGAGTCCTTACACAATAATTTTCAAATGGGGTTGAGCGGAGTAGTACCAAAGTTTGTGGAACGTCGCAAAAAGTATATTTGGAATAAGGCTGTTGCTATGTGGGGAATACCAGCAGAATTTACACATCGAAGTGACAAGTACACAGCAGCTTCCACTCCAGAAATTAAAGCTGCTAAATTGATTCGACCAGATCCTGGTAATAGTTTGACTCTGATTGAGCGAGATGGTGAAAGAGAACTAGATTACAGGACCATGGAGGAAGAATTAATTCAACCAAAGGACTGGCATTTTGTCCCTGTAGGAAGGGAACGTGGCTTTTTTATGGGTAAAAATGTTTATTCACTCAGATTATAATAATATTAAACAATATTTTAATTTTACCCTTGATTATTAAATTGAAATTTTATTTTTTTTCCCAAAGGGTTGGGAGGTTGTGATACTTATCGGTTCACGGGTGATGATAAGTGGCAAAAGTATGAGAAGATAAATATGTCTAACAATACGCTCGTGTATGCTGATGTAGTCGAAGAAATTACGATTTATGAGGACAAACAAGTTATTAAAACTGGTCTGCACATTATTGATGCCATCATTTTGGGTGGTAAAGATGTCCGTACTTTACCGTATACTGAAAGGTGATTATTTGATACATTAATTTGCATGTTTTGAATGAAGAAAAGTGAGAAAACTATTTAACTGACTTACTTTTTACAAGTTTGATTGCTTCTTTGTAGAGCTGAGTTGGCTCAAAAATTTGCAATGTCAATGAATAAGCCAAATCGTGAGGACTTGTGGGCTATCCGAGCTAAATCACCTCGTCCAGTGCTTGAGATGCACAAATGTCTCAACATGTAATATAATATTTTTATGATACTTTTCAAGTTTTGTAGTAATATTTTTTCTTATTATGTTCGTTATGCCTCAAACTACCTAAAAATTATTATAATGAATGTGACTATAATGTTGGTATTTGACTGTATAGGACAAAGAAGGAAATGTTAAAAGGAGGTGGTCATGGTCCGACAAACGTACCCATTCTGCCCATTGACATGGTATGCAAAATAACAATAATAAGACACATGATATTCACTGCTGAACTTGTGCTTGTTTAATAAATCATCAGTAGAACGTACATAATTGGAAATCGAAACAGATTTGACTAATTAATGAGACAATAACTTGACAATTTCTATTTTTCTTACACAAATTAGTGGTCTTTGTACGCCTCGAGCAGATCCCCGGAGTACCAGATATTCAAGCCCAATGGTTTTGCTTTCTTTCGAACAACTAAAGGAAGTGGTGCCCACGGGGAATTTTTGTAAGTTTGACATGTCATTCGTATGATGATCATTACTTGCCCTTTAGTTATGATTTCAGAATTAACCGTGTAATGATTATTTTTTGGATTGCAGGTACTGCCTTCAGAACAGGTTGTTCTGGCGATGGACTGAAACTGTAAACGTGGACATGAACATGAAGGGATACGAAGACGATGAGAAACAAAAGTATGGTCCCATTCATGCTCCCATTTTAATGAATCATCTGAAGGAAGAGAACAGGAGAAATTAAGATTTGATTCAAATATTCTTGATCATTCAAGACTTGGAGGGTTTTCATTACTTAAGTTATGAATTATTCATGTAAGGTTATAATTGCTTCTATTTATTGAGGTTTCTATGTTTTTGTTATTGTCACATTCACATAGTTTATAGTTTAGATTTGATTTGGTTCATCGTACGTATTATAATAATCGTATTATATTTGTTGAAATATTTTTCATTCATAAATTTATCCGTTTATATTATTAATGACAACATAACAAAATGTGATTACTGATTCTCATGCCCTTTATGTTGACAGTGTAATAAAATTGTTGCATTATTTCGTATTTTGCATTATAAAACTTTTTTTAATTACTGACGTATTAACCCTTCATGGTACATACTTGACTATAATAGCTCATGTTTGCCCATAATACAGAAAGTATTGGAATAAAAGGAAAATTCAAAATTAAAATGAATAAGTTAAGATTAAAATAATTGATCATTAAATCATTGTAGCATATTAAACTTGATAGAAATTAGTGAATAAATGTAAGAATGGCATGAGAGGATCAGTCGTCTAGATCCAAGTCATTCAAGTCTTGAGTGTCCATGTCAGCAGAGTCATTAGCTCCATCCTTTGACTGAGCAGGGCCTGATGTTGATTTCTTTGACTGAGAAGATTCGTAAGTTTTTTGTCTCAAACGAGATCGTCGTGTGGCTAAAGTCTCATTATTGTCTTCATCATCAGATGCACCATTCGTGTCATCTGGATCACCTTTATTGATGATAACGCCAGAAGTCTCTATTTGTTGTACAGCATCATCATAATTTTTGTAGCTTTTCAAGTCTGGATTTCCACATCTCTAGTAATTTTTTAAAGAAAGAGAAAGTCAGAATATTTACCAATCTCCAGATTTAATAATAATACTGTTTCAAATATTGATTAATTAATTATTTTTGACCCATGTACCTCAGCCACCTTTTTCAGTATACTCATCTTACTGAACTCGTACTGAGAACGAAGACCCCAATCATATAGACACTTTTCCGCTTGTCCTTCATAGATCACTGACTCTGTTGCTGTCAAGTACTGCTTGGCGATGTATTCCTGTCATTTTACAACATTAATTAGGTTATGTACCATAATAAGGAGTACAAAGTGTTACGTACATTTTAACTACATTAAGATAATGATAATAGTTATCATACCGTCTTTAGGAATTTTCTCAACTCTTCTCGACTCTTGCAAATATATGCCTGAAAATTCAGTTTTTCAACTGTGATCCAGATAAGATCTGAAACAGTAAAATCATTTGATATCATGACTAGTATGGATTAAATCAACAGTAGTTGAATTAATAATAAGTTATTATTAATAACCAAACTTTGTTCATTATAGTACGAACGTTACCTTCTTCAATTGGTGCTTGTCCCATGAAAATGAATGTAAGGATTACTCCAAGAAAAGCTCTAGTGGGATCATTTTGTAGATCATCTTGATAAAAGATTGTATTCGGAACGAGACTAACCAAAATATAGGAAGAGAACCCTCCGGTCTTTGTTTGAGCCACATCGCATCCAATCAATTTTTTCAAAAATACCTAAAATAATTATTTTAGTTAATTTGTTGTTATGAAATGGCCATCTCAGAGATGATCTTACGATACTTTAGTAAAGTTCAGTGCAGGGTTACCTTTTGAAGTTTCTTGGTAATGTCTTCCAGGATGTACTCAAACGCTCTAGCTTGTCCATTCATAGCCTCTTTAATCAACTCTGAAATTTTTAGACAATTATCGTACATGACCTTACTATAATTAATCTTATGATTACCTTTAACTACTCACCTGTTTTCGTGATTGGAGTCAGAGAATTTTGACGAGACAGGACGTAAACAATGGCATTACAAATCATTTCTTTTCTTGGAATGCAACTTCCATTTCGTCCAGGTGTACTGAACGCTTTTTTTTCTTTTTCGTCTCGTTCCCTCATATTATCAAATTGATAATCAGAAATATTAAACTCAGAAAAGACGATTGAAAACCAAGATCAAATTTTGATCATCAAAAAGTTTTTGACAAAAACTGAAAAAAAAAACTCCAGACTTATTTCAAACCCCTCAGAAGGCGCCAACTCAATTTGCATAATCAAGGATATATGAAAGACCATCTTTTTAATGCAATGAACAAAAATCATGATTTAATTTTTAAATAGCCTTCTCTAACATTTATTTTTTATTCACATTTTTTTTATTTCACAATTGATTATGACTTGTTATTTCAATATTTCGTATGAAATAACATGGAATAAACCACGGCAAGACTGGGGAAAAAAAGACGACCCATAAGCTTACTTGCCGTGTAAACTACGTTATTAAATACAATATTTACAAATTCCAAAAGAAGGTACTTTCAGAATTTTATAAATTTTTGATGAAGGTGTTACTCAGAGAGCAAGTTAATCCGGTACCATCAGGCTCAACTATCAAAAATATAGGGAAAAAAGACATAAATATAGAGGTACTTTATTAAATTAAAATTCCACTCAATGAAAATTAAAGTCAAGAGTTCCTCACCATCAACAGCTTTGACAACATTATTGTCTACCAACATGGCAAATCGTTTAGATCGGACAGTTCCCAAAGGTCCTGACAAATCAAGTTCAAGATCTAGAAAAAATGGATAAAAATTGCCATTGTTCATGTTTGTAAATAAAATGAACTTTAATATTTGTGGTTATAGCATACACTTAAACTCATGATAAATAAAGTGCATGAAACTACCTAGAGCTTTTGTTAATTTTCCATTCGTATCAGCAAGCATCCGGACCTAAATTTAAAGAAGAAAATAAAATAAGATTGTTGTCTTATATTGACGTTATACAAGTAAGTTGTAAATTATTTACTTTGCCATCAGCTTTCTGTTCTTTTCCCCATGCTGCCATTACAAATGGATCATTTACAGAAACACAAATAATTTCTGAAATTCCTTTGGCTTTGATCTCGCTAGCCTGCTCAACATAGCCTGGAAGATGAGTCTACATATAATGGACAAATGTGTTTTTAAAAATTATAGTTGGCGATGACAAAAAATGAATTGTTAATCTATGTCACCTTGGAACAACCTGGGGTGAAGGCACCAGGTACTCCAAAGATCACGACCTTCTTTCTAAAATTAACATATTGACATGCCTTTTTAAAATATAATAATTGCTTAATTTTCAGAATTATGTAAAAGTAATTTGACTTACCCTTTCGTCAAATCTGACAAGTTGACTTTTCCTCCTGGATTACCCTCATACAATTCAGCGCTAGGAAGCTTGTCTCCAACCTTCACAAAAAGTAAACAACACCTTATTACATTTGGAATTAACATTAAATTATTAATGCCGGTATATTGATTAATTAATTTAATTTTCACTCACTTTGACAGGCATTCTGTATGCTGTTGCTACATGGAACTGCTTGACACTAGAAGCTGACCTTATGGACAACTGGGAGACTCGTGAAAATACCTTCTGCATTATAAATATTGTTTAATAAATTATAATTTGACTTTAATGAAGAGATTTAACTGTCTTGCAATTTCAATCTGAAACAGAATCAAGGATAACACGCCGTGGCACCAAAGCTCGAATTCGCAAAAAAAAAAACTCGACAGATTTAAGTTTTTTAATCTTTCTTCATCTTAATGGTTGTGAAATTCGGGCCTAATTAAAATGTTAACAAAAGAATTTAGAATCTCCATGCCCCTTAGTGTGGAGGAGGTAAGTAATTATATAATCATACTATTCAACTAAATTAAAGACAAAGAGAGAAAAGAAACTACGTTCAATTTTCTCAGGTTTTTTTTCTAAGACCAATTAACAATGGTGATTACCTAACTCTATTTCAGTATCATATTGGACAACTATTCATGATTGCCAAGCACAGTCATGAACAATCAGAGGCAGGTCAAGGAGTTGAAACAGTGCATAATGTTGCCCATCATGATCCAGTACATGGAGATGGAAGATATACGGAAAAAAGGATACATCTATCAAAGTTATTATTTATTCATTCGATTGTTTAATCAATGATTTTCCGTGTTGTAAATTGTATATTGTATGTCACTTTTTCAGTCGACTACCATATTTTATCCAAGCGATTATTCCAAGGGTTTTTTACGTGACGGAAAAGGTAAATAAACAAACTAACTCTGTACTTTTATGTAAAAGTTTAGATTGTTGTTCTGAACTTTTTGTGTTTTGAATTTTAGGCATGGAATTATTACCCCTTCACTGAGACAGAATATACGTGTTCTTTTCTACCAAAGTTTAACATTTTTATTAAGACTAAGTATGAAAATAATCCTGGGACAACAGAGAACGTACGTTAGAAATTTATAATTACATACCTGCATTTGCATTTGTAAAATATATTTCAAGTTTTTAACTCTATAATTACTACATTCAGTGTTTGAATCTATCACCGGAAGAGCTGGCTTCAAGGGTGGTGGAGAAACTTGACATTGCTTACGATGAGGTAGTTTGTAATACCAAAAAAAGGCATAAAATATTTACAAAACTTAATCAATGTTTTGAATGTATTTTCTTTTTTTTTTTACTTTGAAACAAAAGATAGCACCAAAGCATTATAAAGAAAACGGTAAGTACATGTTTGCCAGTTTTAACAAATGTAATGAGTAACAAAAAATAATCTAATTTCACTTTTGTTTTGATGTCATAGAGGATCCAAAATTTTTCAAGTCGAAAAAAACAAATAGGGGTCCTCTAGTTATGGGATGGCAGGTATCGTATTATCATAATTTGCCTTTATTTCAAAATACAAAAAAAGTACTTACTGTACCTAATACTGAAATTTTATTTTCCCTTAGGATTCATTTCAGCCCATCGTAAGTATTATTTACTTATTTGTTCATATGTTTAAATTATAAACTACTTCATTTCATTTAGGTATAGCTAATCATAATCCTGTTTTTTCCCTTGTTTAGATGTGTTCCTATAAACTCGTCAATGTTAGTTTTGAAGTATGGGGATTACAAACCAAAGTTGAAGATTATGCTCAAAAGGTATAAATCTCATAAATTATAATTACTTGTAGTATTATCCAATTACTGTATTTCTTGTTTTTACAGGCCATTAGAGACATTCTACTGTTAGGTCATCGACAGGCCTTCACGTGGATTGATGAATGGTACAGACATCATCATTATTTAATTGTTTGCTCAAATATCATTCATTACAATTAACTCAATTATGCATATATTTGAATATCATAGGATCGACATGACAGTTGATGATGTGAGGGCATACGAGGCTGCTATGCAGACTGAAACAAATGAAAAAGTATTGACAGGAGCAAAGACAGAAGAAGAAGAGGCAGAAGGTGAAAAAGCAGCTGGAGACAATGATGAAGAGGGCAATGCGAAAGAAAAGACATTCAAAGGTAAAACTTTAACGTAGGAGTGATATTAATTGCAATTTAGAGTGTGCAAAGGAACTCATGTTAGTTCATCATATTTAAGGCAACAAGTGTCTAGTTACTCTGTAGATTGTACTGTAAATTACTCTGCAATTGGTACTTATTGGTAGTAAGTAATATTACTCTACATATTATGCACTTTCTTCCAACTCTATTCTCTTGAACTCTTTTTACAAATTCTCATTTATTGAACTTTTTATAATAATTAGTCTTAGATTTACATTTTCAATTTAAAACTACTTTTTCCATTTACTCTACTTGCTCTGATACAAATTTATTGTGAATGTAAACTCATTGTGATGAATATTTTATAATTTTTTTCTACCTCAATTTTTCTTTCTGACTTGATTAGGTGACGAGAAGGATGTTAGTGAACCCAAAGCGACCTCACCAACAACACCTGTTACGGGTCTTCGGTCGTGGTTCACATGGTCTTAAAGTACATTATTTTCAATTCATAATTTTGATAATAATTTTAGTAGTCTTGTAGTTAATTTTAGTTGATTATTTACATCATATAAAGTACAGTTTGAGACAATCTAAATTAGTTGATGCAATATCAGTAGAATATATGTACTTGAAACTTTATAGGATTGATATTAATTTGCATTCTTACAAGGAATATACAATGAGTGTAGCTTAAGTACTTATTTTTTGAGTCTGTAATTATAAAACATACAAGTATACATTTCAACTTTAAAAATTGTGTAAAATATTCAAATATTCAAATTTTCCATTTTCCTCTCCTCTGAAATAATATACTCTGAAGCATCTCTGAAGTGAACAAAAATTACAAAAATGTGCTTTTCTGAAAATGGCTTTCCTCAATGAAATTTTGCTGTAAGTACAGAACACAGATATACATTTAAATAAGTAGACATGAGAGACTAGTGTGTCAAAGTACAATTTTATTCGTAATTAAATGTTGTGTATCACAATTTAACTATTAACTGAACTATTAATATTGTTATACTACATGGTTTTTTTTGTCAATTACCTAGTTGTAGTGGTGCTAATCCGGGTCAAAGGTTATATAAATAAGTACGACATTAATTATAATTTTACATTACATTTTTTGATTTCATGAAGACTTTGAGTTGTGCGATATTTGTTTTACTAGTTTTTAGTTCAAAACTTAATTCTTGTATGTCATATTAAGTAGAAAAGATGTAGAAAAAATGAAAATGTTTATAATTTTTAGTTTTAAATGCGCAAGCTTGATGGTGACTATCAAATCAATATGATGGCAAATAAGTGACAAATTATTTCCAACATTTTTTTTTCTTCTTTTTTCAAGTGAGTCATTTTTTTCTTTGTTGTATTTTTTGCCATCTTATAAATTAAAATTTAGTTAGAAATTGGTGTATTTTTTACGTGAAATGATTGTTCCCAAAAAATACACTTATCTAAAAAAACTAATATAAAAAATTTGTGAATATCGTTGTGCGATAGAATGTATAAATATATAAATGTGATTTACCGCTAAACTATTAATAATAGGAAGATTATAATAAGACGAAAATGATCATTTTAAATATGTATATTCGCTACATAAACTATAATTAATAATACACAAGTACATGAATTGTAATCTACAACGTATAAAGACAATACGTACGAAAGTTACTACAATTAACCTCAAATTATGACACAAAAAAGACACTCTCTAAACTTTTTATTGTTAATCATTGAATAATGTATTCATGAGTGTACACGTTTACCTATAATGAATGTTACTTTCAATATTATTGCTTGTGCCACATTTAATTTTTTTTGATTGCTCTTGTCACTTCTACAAAGTTACGTAGTGTCAAATGTAGTTGTACAAGAATCAAGAAAAGGAAGAAAATTCAAAAATTGAGTCTGTCTGTATTAATTAATTTTTTTTTAATTTTTAATTATGTAAGAACAATTTAGAAAGTACAGAATATAGACACGTGCTATATTTTACTACTGAGTTCAATTGAAATAATTCTTACAGGCAGTTTAATAGTTCCTTAATAGTTGTAGGTATTATTAATTAACGTACAAAAGAAGACGGGAGGGTGTTACAAAATAGAATTGAAAACATTTTTTTTTATAGACTTTAGCAGACTGATTTACAGTTAAAATGTAATTAAAATTTATCACAATATTTTTGTGTGTTTTGAGTGAATACTAGAAGTGGAAAGGAGAGTGAGAGATGTGTAGAATTTTGTCTGTTTTGGAGTTATGAATTTAAATGTCTTACAATATTAGAAATATTAAGTTAAGGATTGTGAACACTTTATGTATTTCTTTTGTCGACTATAATTACTCTCTGGTTAAATTAAGATTCATTTTTTTTCTTTCCACAAAAGTAAATATTGATATATGAGAATATTTCAAGAATTAATTTTTTTTTATGTAATTTTTAGTTTACTTATGTTGAACATGAGAGTGGTTCATTATTTTTAAATATTTTGTCATTTGTTTTGTGTAATTACTTCTACTGTAACTACTATTTTAGTTTAAGTGTCAAAAAATTTGATGATGAATAAAACCAAAAAAATACGATAGAATCAATGGATTATTTATGCTTTGAATAACTTTACTTGTAGTTTCATAGTAATTAATTATAACAGCTGGAGACGGAGACAATTCAAAGCGATAATTCAGTTACATTTGATCAGTTCAGTGGATGCCAATCACAATTATGGGTCATGTGATTTCTGTGACGTGTCAAAGTGGTCACTCTTTCCTCATAAGGCAACTTGACACTCTCCACATTTTTTAGTTGTTTTACCTCACGGTTTGTCTTGCTTTTCCAGGAAGGCATAAAATTCTACAAAAATCGTATGCTCTACAAAACTGCCTTTTCACTTTTTTAAAATCTTCATTTGCTTAACCTCTGCCTAAGGTCAAAGTCAAAATGACCTCTAGAAAGGGAAACAAACAGAATATTAAAAAAGCGAAAATGCAGTTTTGTAGAGCATACGATTTTACACAGAAATTAATTTTTGAAGAATTTTATCCCTTCCTGGAAAAGCAAGACAAGCCGTGATGTAAAACAACTAAAAAATAAAAAACTGGAGAATGACGCTGCCCCATAAAGAAAGAAAAAGAAAAAAAATTTCATGTCAATCTTTCCCTACACATGGCGCCCGCTCCTCCAATTTCTTTCCAGTGCCCCCAAAACATTAAAAATGATTGAATAAATGCCAACATCTCTTCTCCTGCCCTGACATTTTAAAACATTTTAAGGGTCACATTGAAAGAGATTGACCTCGTGTCATGAAAATGGGCGCTCGCTTCCGGTAGAAATGTTCAAATGTATTCTCTCACATTCACATACTCCCTTTTTTTTACTCATCTCATGTTTTTAATAACTAAATAACTGATTGACATTGAACTCGGTACACAATTTCCCGCGCCCAACTGGAAAGATTATTAATTATTTTAGTATCATTTTAATCCTTCTAAATTGTTTCATTCTACAGCTATAAGTTTCTAATGCTCCTTGTCCCCCACTGAATATTCTTTTTTTCAGGAAATCTTTCCCACAATATTCCCACATACATTGTCTATGGGGCTGAATGGGATTCAAAGATGAGCTTTGATGGATTATCTTGGACAAATGGACTTCGTTCATAGTTATTTAAATGTTGACATTTGAGCGTGAATTTGTACACGGAATAAATCTCATGATCCATCCCCATATTTCTACTTTATTTACACCAAATATTTTTAGCATATAGGGTTTCATCATTGACAAAAATATTCCCCTGCAACAATTCCATGCAGTCTCTCCATGTTGTGACATTTTGATAGCGGTGAGCTCCTGCCAACAATTTTCAATCCGAGGGATTGCTTTGATGTTTTTTTCGTTCCTTGATAAGAACCTAATCCCCTCCCCCCGTACTTGTGATTACGTTATGCCATGGACTCAAAACAAAGGATTAGACCTCATTTACATTTTTTCCCGTCTATAAACGCATACATTTACTTAACTTTTCCTCATGCAGCAGTTTTCAGGATTGTCATATACGGAGATTATAAAATATAGCAAAAAATTCCTCACATTCAACATCAATTTTGTTTGATAAATAAATAATGTGGAAAATTTTGAGCTTGTTTGATCAATAATTTTGTCAATGAATTAAATTTTCACTGAAGGTCTTTGGCATCTTGGCCAGAATTTAGGATGAAACTGAAAATCAAAATGATAAAAATTGTTCTAAATTGGAAGACTAAACTTTGGTGTCCATGAAAATGGGATAAATTAATTTGCCATTTTCCACTCAAAGGGTCAATTGTTTTTACACTGAACTGTCCAGTATAATTGATAAAAAGTTGTCAATTTCATCATATCCATCTCACCTCAATAGTGTTAAAAATTTGTATTATTAAATTTATCATCACAATAGGAGCGAGGGTCATTTGAGGGGAAGCCACAAAAGTGCAAATGAATTTCCATAATAAATATAATAAATGATTTTGAAAAGGGAAGCATATCCGTACAATGTGCTCATAGCCAACAAAGAATTTTTAGGAATAAATTTCTCATTATTTTGATTCATTCAACTGAATATCTGTACTACGTCTCTCCCTCGTAGAGATGATGGATGTACACATGAATTGGTTTTGACGCGACGTGATAATTTACATGAATTAGCTTTGATACAGTCAGTTGGTATTTTATTATCAAACTCCCCTTAATTGCAAGACATTTAACTGTAATGATTGAGCTATTCAAAAAAAATGATTCAAATTAACCCAACTTGTCCTTCTCTCTCTCTGTCAGAGGAGGATAATACTTTTTGAACTCTGTAATGTGATATGTTATGTAATCCAAGTAAAAGAAAAGCATGAATTTTTGGCACAGACAAAAGACGACAAAATTTAAATATATTTGAGTATCTAAACTGTGATTAAACTAAAAATAAAAAGCATGAGATGAGTCTCAGTCTTTCCTCACATCCCTGCCAAAGATCTGAGGAAACAAATCTTGCATGGCCTAAGCCTATATAGAGCTTTACTTTTTTGTAACAAAAGATGTAAAGATGGATATTGTTTACAATAGAAAAAGAATCAAATTTCCCTTAAAAGTATGAGGTACATTTTTTTATTTGTAGTCACTAAAAGGGAAATTTTATCCCTTGAGAATAAAACGGAGAGGTCTTGTTATATTATGCGACATGTGTCTTCCTTACGATTTCTTTTTAAATTTTCTTATGCATTTTACCGTAAAATTGTAAAAAAAGATTCTTGATATAAAATTCATACATTATAGATTTCCATTCATTTCTCACTACTGGTGCATTTTACTGTAATTAACCCAGTTTGGGTGCATGAATTTTTTAAAGGTTTATCAAAATAATGAAACATTATCGAAATTTGCACATAAATATAATATATTTTTACATATAAAACATATTATGTATTTATGTTTCTTGTCATTCGTGGAAGTTTCAAAGTACAAGAACAACATGATCTCTAGACTCTAGACAAAAAGGAAAAAAATTGGATGTTATCATAGTCAAAAAAATAATGTTTTGTTTATTTGAATTTCATTCAAATGATTTTGATATTCAACATAATAATAATGATTGTTTATCAGGAAAAAAGGGGGCCGACAAGGTAGAGAGAGTGGACTTTGTCATAATTTCCAAATATTTCTGGTTATATAACCGGTTTTATCCAGTCTCAATGGTGTTACATTCATATTAAATATTTTAATTTCAAATAATATTGTTACACCAGTGTGTGTGACATTAGAGAATCATGTGAAAAAATATTTAAGATGATATTTTGCAAAATATTTGCAAAGGAATAAAAAAACAAAAGGGGCTCTCTCTGTATTGATTTGGCTTGCTTTGAAATTTTTTCTTAGTTGCAAACTGAACGCCGTTGGAGAAGGACGTGCGAATTTGTCGCTCTTGCCTGTTTCAAGCATGCAAAGATTATTAGTTTGTGTTGGTTTTCCTCTCTTCTTTTTAATATTTAACTTGCCTTAAAGCTAGTCTACCTTGTTAAACTGGTAAGTGATTTTCCTTGTTTGTGACTAGAAATTCTTGTGTATTTTCAGAAAATGTAATATTTTTTAAAAAAAATAATTGTTTCAGAGAGAAACCATTTTCAAGAATCATTTTTACCCGAAATGTTTGTGGTTGAGAGTGAGACTGAGAGTGACACTGAAGAAAAATCACATGAAAGTAAAAGATTTATAAATAGTGACAACAATTAAAATATATTCTGTGAACAATTTTACTAAATTCCCAGATGTGATTCAACTCCTTTATTAGTGCATAGTGTCAAAAGTTCAAAGAGTAAATATTCATCAATGTGTGATTTTTCAAAAAATGGATCAACCATGTGGAAAATTGGTTTTATCAAAGTACTTTTTTTCTCTTTAAAATAAAAAACATAAACCCTTTGTGAACTGTTAATAACATCTCCGAATTCTCCGATTCTACATACATGGAATAGTCAACTAATTCAACGGAAATTTTACATGGGTTCAAACAAATACATAGAATAGAACTATAAATTAAGAGTTATGTTGGATATAGTCAACGGAAATACCGGTCTCATTGTTGTTGATAGAAACCGGAACGACTTGAAGCCTCCCCTTATTGACACCACTGACATTCTTGATTGGTAAGGTTCTAATTTATTTCCGACTCTTTGTACTCAACTATTTCAAATTAATTTTCGTTTTTTACATGAGAAAACTTTACTATGATCAGATTAGCGTTAAATATTACTTATTTGATCAAGTTTTCCTTCTCTGTAAAAAGCAATCAGCGTATGCTGTCGTAGATTGAAAATGAAATTAAAGAACTCGCACTTTCAAGATGAAAGGACAAGTTCTTTTGAACATGTTAATATAGTTTATAGGTTCTTAATAGAATATATTGTATATTATATAAATTATGTATGTAATGCCCATTTCAAGAAAGAAAAACCTCTTGAAATTTTTTCTTATTCTTCTCGACTTAACTACTTATTTCACTACAACAAAGCCAGCTTGGTCTAGGTTACAGTCAAATTTGCCAATAGAACCAATAATTAAATATAAAGTTTGGTAATTGATCTCTAATGATATGTAGATAATACAGGCGTAGCTAAACTATGAAATATGTACGTGATCAAAGTACTTAGTTTTTAGTTGTACAAGATTCTTCATGGATAGTTTTCTGCGTACAGCAATTTTCATGAATTTGTTGTTGTTGTTAATGCATAAGAAAGAAAATTATGCACACATGCTAATTAAACATTTGAGATTGATAGGTGATTAAAAAAATAACAATGAAAAGTTGTTGTCTCTCTCATGCGTCATTAAGTGCGTGTTGAATTAAATGTTGTTTTAACTTTTAAGTTAACTAAGAGAATTATTTAAGTTAACATTTGTTTTAACTTTTGTTGTTGTTGTTCTTTTTCATTGTCTCAAACTTTGACTAATATTTTTGATATCATTTGAATTTGTTATTTTCAGAAACATCCCAGAATTCCTGAATCAAAATCAAGATATCAAACTTGTTGAAAGATACAAATTCAACAAAAAGTTTTACTGTCAAACATGTCGAGTTTATACAAAAGAAGGAGCAATTTCCCAAAATCATTTCTATTTCTAGCCCCCATCTTCTTAGCAAATGTTCTCACCTGTCTTTCAATTTCATCAATGTACACGGATATTGACATTAGTAATGGATCAGGGGATAAAATGAATGTAAATGTGTCGTCAATTGGTCATAAAATTCTGAATAGTCCAAAACCATTACCTTTAACACAAACTAGAAAAAAGTCAGCACATCAAAATCATGTACAAAGTCGTACAAGGAATCAACCATCATCATCAAATGATTTACAAAAACAAGAACAGTCTTTAGTGGACACTTCCGAGTCATCATCATTTCATCTCAATGAATATTGTGAAGCTGACATTCCCCTTGAAAAAGTGACGTGTACAGGTGTTCATTGGAAAGATGAATTACCTCTCCCAGCAACTTACTTTCAAGATATTCAAGAAGCAACTTTTGACAATTTAACCCAAGCTGGTGACATTCATATAATGGATATTCATAGAATCTTTCCTCGTTTGATTGTCCTCAAACTTAGTTTTGTGGAGAGTGGTAGTGGTGGTGTGAGTGGTCGGAGTTTTTTGTCCAATTTTCTTCAACATACTCCAGACTCTCCATCTCCAGCACATGAGTTCAAATTCGAGTCAATACGAGTTCTAAATCTCACTCGAAATAGATTGTCAGTGGAATGGGTGAGTGACATATAGCAAGTTTATTAGACTATGTACATAATACTTGTAATATTTAATATCTTATTTTTTATCAAGATTCCCAAGAATCTCCTGTCCAGCTTCCCCCAATTGGAAAGTCTGGATTTGTCCAGGAATAATATCACTAGTTTGATAGATGTTGTCAATCCAGACTGGCTACGTTTACAAAGTATTGATCTTTCCGGTTAGTGAATACATCTTTTTTTTGTTAACATTGTATAATGTTTTTCATTTTTCAAACTTAAAAAATACAAAAAAGTATCAAGTGTATTGAGTGACAAGGTTCTGTTCTTGAAAGGAAAAAATATTTTATACAAAAACCATCTCCGCATCATGTACAATTTCCGGTGTAAACTTCCAATGGCAATTTTTTTTGTTGGACACTTATTCTGTCTCCCCAATTTTTATCTATCTCTTCTTGTTATATGGTAATGCATGAGATGGAGAAAAAATTGAAAAAAATTCTTCGTACACAGATCGCAGTTTTACCTTACATGGTCGGAATATTTCACGTGTACTATTCATTCCATATTGGGCACTAAAAAAGGTATACGTAATCTAATAATATTTTGAGACTCAATATCGTCTTGAGTTTGTGGTACAAGTCCAAGCAAAGTACATTTTTTATTAGACGTGTCTGTCAAAATGAATGAAGGGAGACGCAAGGAGGGTGAATTCATTGAAGGATCAAATTTAATTTTAAGACAGCCGAAACTTTTTGAAAGCTTTGTGGTATTGGTTACAGGTTTTTTCCATTCAATTCAATGTTTCCAGGATAAGCTGTCCATACAAGAAAAGTTCATAATGGTTACCAAAAAGTGCTATTGACAAGATGAAAGTGTTTTTCTCTTACTGAAGGATTTATTCAATATACTTACGTCTATTCAAATCAATCTCTTGAAAATTGCACGTTGCAATTTAAAATTTATACCGACTACGCGACGACGTCTATTTACCCTATAGGTAAATATGATACATTTCAAAGTAAAACTACAAGCCAGATTTACGATCAAGATGAATGAGTTGCATTTAACCGTATCATTTACATCTCTTCATTAGAATTTGACATTCGCCTAATTAATTAATTGACATTAGTATTAAAATGCAGTCAAGTGGAAAGCAACTGATAAGCAGAGGACTTTTCACCGCGTGTAGTAAATTCAAAGGCGGATGGTTTTTCTTTTGCCATTAAAATGAGCAATGAGATACATAATTTGAACAAGATGAGATTTTTGTTTCCGTCTAAATGTAATCCGATTTCCATATGAATGACGAGTGGTCTGAACTACAGATTACTCCCACGTGATGCAACTGCTCAACTACTAACTCATACAGTGTACTTGTAATTTATATTTAATGCACAATATTCATTTTTATTATGTAAATACACAAGTTTTGTGGTTTTAAAATTACCATTTTTTTTTCTTTTACTACTCGCCAGCTTTACTAGCACATTCATAGTCAAAATTAACTTTAAATATCAAAAGCTGTTCTGTAACAAGTTTCAGCTAGTTTAGATGTGGAGGTAAAAATTATTTCAAATTCTAAAAGGATTTTTATTTTCCCGTATGTATTTATTTAGCTTTTTGCCTCCAAGTCAATCTAATTTTATAGTTTAGTTCTTTGTTAGGAGTACTAACACTGTAGACTGTAGTTTAAATGGTTGATTGTGTGGATAATGGATAAAAATTTTGAATGACAAATTATAATAAATGAGCCAATTTTACAAGCTCATCATAATAAATCACAATAAATCAAAGCTCTAGCTCTATGTACAGACTTTATTCTCTCTCTCTCAAATTTCTCTGTCATGGATTTATAGACTTTTACTCGTAGATAGACAAAAATTATACATGCGAACTATTATTTAGAAGAACAATCCTAATTAATAATCTGCACTTAATTACTACCGGTATTTATTTAACAACAGACTCATGTGATATGATCATCAGATGAAAAATTGTATCTCTGCTGTTTTGCTTTTAATGATAAAAGTCTCATATGATTTTGTAGGTGATTCCAATCTTTTCCCCATCGACGTAATATTTTAGATTGTTTGTTCACACAGTGGTTGCAACTGTAATGCCACAAGTCACTTAATTGTAGAACCTTCAGTATTTACAGGCATGAATGTATAGTCAAGTGTTAAACTTGAAAAAGTAATAGTAATTCAATATTAGTTTAATCAACTTAATATGTAGAATTGAATTAAAACTGTGAAGCTTCAAGTGACTTGAAGTTGGATGAATGTTTGGTTGTGGAATAAGAACTTGACCTTAAACTAAAGCATTAGTTCTCTACTTTAAAGGTTGTTATATTTCCTTAGTACAGAGTACTTACCTAGTATAGTAATTTTCTTTTGTGAGTGTGTTATACATATTTGCATATTTGTAGGACAAAGTGATACAGAGGGAAAAAAACCTTGAGTATAATAAGTACGAGTACAGTACTTCACATATTTATGTACCATAATTATTAAGTATTTAATTGACAGTTTGTTAGAAATATAGATTGATTTTCATTATATACTATACACAAGGGAGAATATATACCACGTAAACAATTATTGTATGGTTGGTGTTATAACTAAAAATAATCTCTCTCTCTCTCTCTCATTGACGTCTTTTCATGGGTCAAAGAATCCATAGATAAAAACAGAAGAGCTCTCAAAATTAACACAACCAAAAAATCTCAAGTTCATTGGAAGAATGAATTATCAAGAGCAGGCCAAACCCTGATCATGAACCTAGACTATAGCATACGAGTATTACCTAATACATAATAATTTATTTATAGTGACCGTATTTTACATTAATTTAACCAAGGTATAATTAAATAATTCTTTATGGTTTATGGTATGAAAATTCACACACAAGACACAAATCTAGTGTAATGTGTCTCGTCAAAATAATTATAAAAATAATTTTTTTTGATTTTCTTTATCAAATTGAGCAATTATTTTTATCTGATGTACTGGTTGCATCTAGTAAGTTTTTTTTCTCTAACTCTCTCTCTCTCTGTCTCCGTACGGACTATATAATTTTTTATGTAATATTGGGACTTATTATATTTTAAACATCATTAAATGCATGTACACGATCCTTAGAATCTCTTCAAATTTAACAAAACTAATATAAACTACACTGTTGCATATCCTACTCCTCCATATTTTTTTGACTTCCTCCTGTTGCAATTTTAGAATTGTCTTTTGTATTCCATGATGACTTTTTGTGTAGTGCTCAAACACGTTGATATTAGATTTGGAAAATAAATTGGTCAGTATATTCCATAGATATATCGTGAAAGTATACATGGGGGGATTAGGAAGAAAAAGTTAATCAAAAATATGGAGGATAGATTATAAAATTTCACTTGTGAGTCGTGTATACTTGATTGGCCCTACAAAATAGAGAGAGTTATTATAAGAAGCTTGTTTAAAAGTCTTTTTTTGTTATCATTACATTAACGTACGTCTTGATCATCTCAAACTTTTTAATAAGAAAATTCTTTATACAACTGTTCCCCTCTCTCTCTCTCTCTCTTGTTAAAACAAATGAAGTACAGTCTGAATTATAATGAGGCAGTTGTAACCAGAATTAGTAACTTGAAGTAAAAGAATTTTTTTATAACTCTGTCTTTTTTTAACCCACAAGATCAATATTGTGATGACACCAGTTGATTCAAATGTGTTTTTTATAGGAGTGTCTATACCATATTTTGATATAATACTCGTATTATGATGTAGGATTAGAGTTTCAATGAAATTTATGGAGTTCATTTGTAACTCTCCTCGTTAAAAATTTTGTCTATTTATAGACCTGTATTGGTTGATAATTTTTTGAACTCGTGTACACATTTAATAAATATGTGTAGAATACAAGAGTTATTATTTAGCACATTTATCATATGGAGAGTGTTGACTTTCTGCTCCTGTCATCATCTCGATAGGGAAAGAAATAAGAGGAGGGGGAGGGGGAACGAATTATGGGATCATTGCTTACGTAATTGATCTACATACAGATAATTTCCCATGTACAAGAGTGGGTTAAGTTTACAATGTACGCGAGAGAGGGAAAAAATGTGATATTGTGAATTAAATCCAAACTAATTCCATGTCAAGCTATGTAATATGTGTGTAGATATATTTAAAGTTTATATTTAATGATGCATTAATCAAAATTTCACAATACATGTCTATTCTTATTGGTTTTCGTCCATGAAAAAAATTTGTTTATATTATCCAATCTACTTATAAACTTTTTATCCTCCTGCTCATCTCACTATCACATACATTGTACTTATGTACTACTCTATACATTGTGTAATAGTGCTTTTTTTAGAATGCTAATGAGTTTTTACTAGTCAAGAAGAATCTCTTTTTGAATTTATGTTTCAATAAATAGGGGCTGGAGGGAAGGGATTTTAAAATCTACAAGTCAATTTAATTTTTTTTTTGTTTCCAACTGTCATTGATGACCATTTAAATGAGATATTAAATCTTCCTTCATTATACATGCAATGCACACACTTGACTACAAGTCTACAAGTTTGAGCTGATGAATATGAAAATATCTTCTCTTTTTTTTGTTTTAAAAAAAACTACCCACTTTGAAATGCAACAGGAATAGTCAAGCCAAGCAAATCTTTGTGAACTTACAAGTGAACTTTGTTAGTGGACCAAGACTAACGCTAACGTGATGGGATGTGTGTACATATGGAATAATATGGATATATTTATTTATGTATGACAACAACGAGGGGAGAGAAGAATACGAACAAATGCTAAATTTAGCATCTCTTTACTATTTAATATGTACCATGTTAGACTCCCACGAGTCAAGCATGAGTTGTGTAAAATTGCAAAAAAAAATTGTCTCTTCTTTTTTCAGCACCAACTCCCTTTTTAAATGGTTCACAAATCCGTAGAATGTAAAATGCAAACACATGGATCGGTTTTATTTTATTTGTCTTTTCCTCCTTTTGTATTTTACATTGTATAGGACATTGTGATAGGTGTACAAAGTTGTCAATTTATGGAAGACACAAGTGTTAAGAGTAAAATTCTTGTTGTATCAATTTAATTATTATGTGAGACTAAATTTAATGATGATCATTTTAAACGTCAGAATGTCTTTCCTAGTTTTTTTTACCAATGTAAAAAAAATACATTTAAAATTAGATCAAATTTTTATATTGTTGTAGTGAGTTACGTATAAGTACAAGGTTTTTTTTATGATCATCATATGGCATCGTGATCAGTGAGTTCTACTCTCTTACTCTTCCTTTTAAGTATGATCAAAGATTAAAACTGTTAGACTTGTTTCTTGTATAATTTAATACAATACAAATTATTGTAGGGAAGTTGTGAGAAGGCCTTCGCAATTTTTTTTCCTGTGCCTCCCTTCGCGTGCAGGAATGCCTCCTTTTTTGTTGTAAAGTTTCTACAATGGAGATACATAAATAATATGTATGATTATTTAATATCTCATTTCATTCACTTTACCTGCTGACTCGTATTAAATGTAATTATAAATTAAATGTTTGTAACATGTGGACTGTACGATGTAGTTAGACATTGAAATTCTTTTCTCATTCAACAATTTAAACAGAGTGGAGTAACCAAGTGACATAATAGTAGTTATAAAATTGTAGTAATAATTATTTTAAAAAGTAAACACTGATATAGCACAGTCCAAGTGTTGGTGAACAGGGGTTCTTATTGCCATTTCATTTTGAGAGAGAGGTTCATAGTCTCAACTCAACATTCTTTTTTAACCTTGGAAAGAATGTAAAATAAAAATGTGTGAGCATTGTATTATAAATTATAAAGTGAATAATAAATGGAATAAAAATTACAGGTAAAATACATGTACGTGTACTTATGTATGACATGTAACTTTGAAACCCCCACCTGTCTTTCCATAACATTTATAGCTCTGTGTGTACATGATCATCTTTGTCCTGTATACTTGATAACTATGGGGAAAAAAATTTGCAACAACAATCAGCACATGTAATCTTTAGACGAGTCATCCTTATATTTAATTTTTGTAGCTGGACTTCATGTTGCTGGAGTAGGAGTCTCCCATTTGTAAATAACTTTGTGGTTAATCTTGTTATAAAAATGAATCAAAAAAAAGTTGTAGAAATTGATAAATCCTTGAACTGCCTTTTGAGTTGTTGTCCTACACTGTGGGACCTACAGAGAGAGAGGGATGGGGATGAATAGATATTTTTAGAAAAAATGTGTACACGTGCTCATTAAAATTATTGACTTTAAATTTAAATATGTTTTTTTATAGTTTGTACAATTGACAAAAAAAATTAGAAAGGTTTTGTATTACAAAATGAGGAATTTTTTTGATCCCATCCAAAAATAGAAAAATGTTGATAAGCAAGTGGTAAAATAAATTAATTCATGTATAAATATAGCTCACAAGAGAAGCAAGTGGTTGACCTTGACAGTGACATTATTGTACTTTTGTCCCGACGTCTGATAAGTAAATTATGTCTTTTTTTGAGGGGTGGCGATGCATATGTATTTAAAGTACAACAAGTAATGTTTTATGTGACTTGAATAGGTGAATTTAAGTTAAAACTTTGATGTGTTGGCTTAGGTATATATTTTAATATGGCAGGGGCGTCAAGAAAGTTTTTTTTCGCCTTCATTCTATAAAAAGGACTCTGAAATTTTGTGAAAGATTTCTTTATGTATTTCATTATGTCCATTCTGTTCATTTGCAACAAATGTATGTCACTAGTGCCATTTTTTTCTTAGATTTTAGTAGGCTCTTTGATACTTTTGTATATTTTTGTATTATTTATGAGATGATGGTAAAGTTTGTAGAAACTTCAAAGTAAATTTTTTTCTCACACCATAGCCATCTTTGTGGATATATATTAGTGACATGAAATTTTTTGACGGGTCAATAAAATAGAGCAGAAGACATGAAAAAATAAACAAGAATGTGTAACTACGTGTACAGATATATATAGGTTTAACAGTGAAAGTGTTTTTAGTAATTTACGACTACCACCAGTAATTTTGATTCTTTTTTTTTGTTTACATTGTAAATGTAACTGTCAGGGAATAAAAATAAACAAATTTGTCAACGAGCCAATCAAATTAGAGAATCCTCATCTTTGTTCTGGATTCTTTCAAGAGCTCAAGACTTGAGTGGAAATATGTATTTAGTACGTGTACTTTGAGATGGGAAAGAAAAGAGAGAGAGAGAGAAATTGTCCAGTATCATTTCCAATTTCTCCAAAATCTTTTAAGAGATTCATTATTCTTACCTAATCATTATTTTTTGAAAAGAAATTTACAATCTTTTCATGGAACAGGGGGAAAAAGAGTTAAAAATGACTTGGTTTTTTTGTATCCTGTACACTCTTTGTGTAGCACCCCATTTAATAGTGATGAGGGATTGAATGGGGGGTACTTTTCTTAATTTTGCTGATGAGGCTACACGTGTCTTGTCTGTAAAAAAAAGTATATCTCAAACATGAAGATATAGACATGTTGTCTGTAAATCTTGTCAGACAATATGAGAGAGGGAAGATGAGGTTGTGAAGTTAGAATTGAATTGTCAATAAAAAGAAATGTCTTCCTCTATTTTTTCTATTTACAACTGTCTATTTTTGTGTAGAATTGTCCAGGTGGAATAAAAAAAATTTGATGAAAAAGAATATACTATATAAAGGTTGGACCAAAGCACTTACAGGATTGCAAAAAAGTAGCTGTCTTATTCCCTATTCTTCCCTAAGGGAAGGCATATTTGAAATCGCTGCATTGCACTATTTTCTCTCTCTCTCTCTCTCTCTCTTGCCTCTAACTTCCTTTCTCTTTAATGTAATGGTTGAATCACTTTTTCTGGTTGGTCTTGACTCAACTTTAGACGGAAGTAAGAAAATTGGGGAACAGCTGGATTTTGTTATTTTTTTCTGGCTTAAAAAACTTTGTCAAAGTTATCTCGTCAGGGTGCTTCTTTTGCTCAAAACTTTTTTTTTGACTTGGCCACTTTAACTAGGCACTTGATTTTGTGCCGTGTATTTTTTACGTATAGCATGTAACTTTTATTATAAGCCTGATTTAGAGAGTGAGAGTGAGAGAAAGTATGGAGCAGGTCTCATTATTTTTTTTCGTAAAGTGTTGTTGCTATTTGTCTCAGAAATAATTTTTTTTTTTACAAAATTATGATGTCAAAGAATTAAATGGTGGACATGTACTGATATGTAGGAGGCCTTTGTGAATTGTGTACTTTTAGTGTATCATGTCAATGTATTGATTGATGACGGGGAAAAAATTGATGTGTGTGTAAATAATAGTCGCGGTCCTTTGTGATATTAACGATAAATAAACAATGTCCAGGCTCAGTCAGCATGTAAATGACATATTTAGTTTAATTACATTGTAAATATATTTATTTAATAGCCATATTTACTCGGGGAGCCTCCTCCATCATCACCCACTCTCTCATCGTCAGTCGATTCAAATTGACATTTACGAGAATCGATTTTTTTTGTGTCGTGTTACTCTCTACATTGTACAGATAACTAGAACATTGCTTCATTGGTATGACCACTTGATATTGATTCAATTGTAAATACTCAATAAATATTTATATAATATTGAGAGCCTCTTGACAAAACTGAATTTACTCATCGTACGAGTACGTACGTATGGGCTACTACAATTCCATTTGAAAATTGAAAGTGTACAGTGTGCCAGGATAATAATGTACTTACAACACAAAAGTGAGTACCTGGTACTTTAACAAAAATAGGCAAGTGAAGTAGCCAATGTTATTTCATTTTTGTCATTCTTTCTTTTACATCAATATGGAGAAGTTGATTTTTTTTTTAAAAAAAAATGGAGACAAAAATAGAATTAATGAGATATGGAGTAATAATTACAATAACATTGAAAAATTATTTTTAAAAAAATAGAATTGTATTCTTGAAAGAAAATGTCAGTTTCATATAGAGATATTATACAAAGTAATATTATAATTTGATGAGTGTAAATGTAAATACACAAAGATATATGAGGCCTATTATTATGTATGTCTTGTTGAAACTTCAATGGAATTTCACATGCTAACGTCAGTCTACAATTCACCACTGTGTGAAGATTGAAATAAAGTAGAGACACTTGGCTTTGGACATGATAGACAGTCATAATATTCTATGGATAGAATATGGAAAAAGTTTTTAAAATAAAAACTTTTTTTTTTCTTCTTTTGAATTTCCATTTTCTTTCTCTCTCCTTGTTATGATGACAGTCGTTATTCAAGCAAAGGATGATAAATTGTAAAAGTTTTTTTTTTGACTTTATAATCAATATAAGTGTAGTTTTTTATGATGTGTAATATTTCTAGCCTATAGGCTAATGTACATATATTTTTCACAAGATTTTTATGTCTATTCTATGGCTTGTTAGGATAGGGCATGTTCTTGAATTCGTATGCATATTTACTACTAGTTAAATATTGTTTAGTTAAGAATAATATGAAAGAGTTTTTTTTTCATTGTCATTTTTAATTGTCTGTTGTATAATTACACGTTTAGTTGAGATTGACTCTTTTTTACATAATCACGCTATAGAATAATATATATAACTGTAGACTCGAGTTAGTTTAAATGAGCTGTGATTTCTTTATGAGATGGAAATGTGATACTGTGTGTCTGTATAGTCATTTTACTTGTCTGTTAATGCACATCATTCTCATGGTCTTAAAATCCCTTGATTTTGAGAGCAAAGAGCCAATACATGCTCAATGTCCTTCACATCACAAATTAATTATTTTATTCCCTTATGCCCTTATCTAACATTATGGTAGTGGAAATACTACCAGGTTAGTTATACAGTCAATGTAGACAGGAAGGGGAATTAAATTATACAAGGATCGAGTCATGATTATGATATTAGAGGAATTCAAAGCTTTGGAAGAAATCAAAGGGAATGAGGGGATATGATGAAACTGAAAATGAAAGTGAACGTTTGAATTATTAATTTTGTAAGTTTTCAATATTTTTTTTGTAGGTATGTTTCTTTAACTTGTCACAGTTTTTTAAAAAAATAATTTACATTAAGAAAATCCTCTCAATTTGATCGTGTACCCACTCTCAAAGCTTTTAATCTGTACAAAGGAAAAAAATTGTGCTCAATTTGTAGAATTTTCTATTTTTGCAAAATTTGAAATGAAGCATAGTCTGTATACATTTACCTAAGTCTTATTTTGTGTTTTAAAGTGGAAGCTCATTAGGGACTTATTAATAAAAATTAATGTAGACATGTGATATTATCCGTACATAAACTTGCACTTAAGGATCACAGAGATTAAGATGTAGTGACATATGAATAAGGTACAGTTGAAGTGATAGGGGTGACTCTGTTGTCGTCTCAACTTGATCATTTTTTATTCACTACATCCGTATCCTAAGATAAACTTGAAATGCACAAGTTTGTAATTTGTAGTTGTCACATTAGGCTTAAAAACTATCCGAAATGTAGACAAGTATTATTTATGACCCGGGCTTTTCTCTAGATATGGCCTTCATTAATAATAAACCTTTTTTTGTGTACCTAAACACGTTTAGGTAAAAAAGAAAATATGAGTTATTAAAATGAAATTTGCCAAAAATTGAAATGAACATGATTCACAATGAGTTTATTCAAGGATTTAAATTGTAAAAGTACAAAATTTTAGGAAACCGCTTACACTCATTGTACAAAATAAATTTCATGATAATTTTGAAAACAGGGAGACTTTTATCAAGCTTATTAGTCATAAAGTGAGAAAGCTCCCGGAAGACTAGATAAAAGGATGGAGATTAATGTTGTGTATACACAATGATTTTGCTTTAATCTGTCTGAATTTGATTTGGGAATTAAAGTGAGACTAAAAATATACAAAAATGTCTGTACACATGGGCATGTTAAGAATTCATTCAATTTGTCTTGTACAATGTGAATTTCAATGTAAAGGGTTTATTTACTTTGTCTACTTATCAAACTTCCTCATTCAATGTCATCAATGGATGGAAGGGGAGGGGAGAGTCAAAGGAAATTGTGTCGGTAGTCTTTTTTGTGGGAATTTGGTTGGCGTTTTACGTGTCCTTATGTAATGTTCAATATGAACTAAACTAATTCAAATATGATTCATTGTTTGTCTTGGTTTTGTTGAGGATTTTGACTCTGTGTGGTTGTTTGTAATTGGTGTAATATATTATGTTTTATAATCTGTGTTCTATTTCTTTTGAACATTTTCCATGTATAGAAAATCCTTTGGACTGTACGACAGACTTT
Organism: Arrhopalites spinosus; assembly: GCA_034700945.1. NCBI lineage: Eukaryota > Metazoa > Arthropoda > Collembola > Symphypleona > Arrhopalitidae > Arrhopalites > Arrhopalites spinosus. Next base: position 395 of record JAQIVZ010000982.1, on the reverse strand, counting down.
GATTGGATTGATAAGTCGACAGAACTGAAGCTTGTCAACCCAGAGAGAACGCTTTGTGAACTCCCCCCACATCAGAATAAACCAAAGCCTATAGTGAAGGTCTATCCTCTAGTCAAGGTAAAGGACTCAAGAATATTTTGTATTATGCAATATCGTTTATCTTATATTATATTTAGGTACTACAGGAAAATAATTTAATGATGATATAATCAACACACTTGATGTAAAATTGTCGCCTTTGATTTGATTTTTTTCTTACTTATTGAATTGAAAAATACAACATGCAAATATTTATATACATGTGTCATTTTGACGTAATGTACTGGGTTAGTTTTATGTCTCGCTTGAGCAAAACTTTGAAACTTAGAAATATTTCGACATTTTTCCAAAATCAA